>JAWPHD010018645.1:0-38933 GCA_037043455.1 Cyrtodaria siliqua
TGGCCATCTTTGTTTACATAGAGTTATATAATGAAAACTTGTAGCGACTACTCCTCTGAAACTACTTGATGGATTTTCATGAAACTTCACAGAAATGTTGCTCTTGATGTCTAATTGATCCTAGCAAAATTTCAGGTCAGCCGGAAATTCAAGATGGCCACCATGGCTAAAAATAGATTTTCAAAATGCAAGTTTGTAGCGACTACTTCTTGAAAACTATAAGTGATATCGATATGGGACTTTTTCTAAAATAATCAGCATTACATGATGTTGGTCCTTGTCAAAAATCATTTTGATTAGATGTTAAACATGGCTGTCAGCGGCCATCTTTGTTTACATAGAATTATATAATGAAAACTTGTAGCGACTACTCCTCTGAAACTACTTGACGGATTTTCATGAACTTCACAGGAATGTTGCTCTTGATGTCTAATTGATCCTAGCAAAATATCAGGTCGGCCGGAAATTCAAGATGGCCGCCACGGTTAAAAAGAAATTTTCAAAAAACAAGTTTGTAGCGATTACTTCCTGAAATCAAAATCAATCAGTAGAGCTTCAAGGTCATTGACCTCTTGTTTTTTACATATTTCTGTGTTTTTTGGTCAATTCTTACACATAGCTTCTCATGTTAAGATATAAGACCCATGCTTACAACAATGTACATCATTTAAATATGGATTAAATTGTCCCACAGGACAATGGATACAAATATAATACTCATGATTTTTAAAAGTTTAGAGTATTTGTCGTAAGTTGGTGAGTGATTATACTCACAGTTTTAAAAACTGAGGGTAGCTGTAAAAAAAGTATTGCGTAAAATACTCAAATACTACGCTTATCATTCTAAAGTTTGATTAAATTGTGGCAATTCTTAGTAAAAAAGTGAATAAAGAGTTTACTGTTGCTACATTTTCTAGGAATCGCAAGAAAAACAAAAGATACAAGGCAGTGAACAAAAGCCAAAGAAATTAAAAGAAACAGAAAAACATAAACCAGATAAATCAAATAATGAAAAGAGTATTCCTAAATCTAAAAATCAAAAATCTAAAAAGGAAAACATCAAGTCTAAGAGAAAAACTGAAGAAAACTGTGAACAGAGAAATGACGAAAAGTTGAAAGGAAAAAAAAGTTCAAGAACTTGTGCTAAAAGACTGTCTAAAGATGCATATAAGGATGATGATAAGGATGATGATAACGATGATAGTGGTGATGAACTTTACAAACCCATAATGGATGATGACAAACTCAGTTGCGGGGAGATATTAGACGAAGGTGACCAATCAGGAAAGAAAAGGGCAAAAGTGGACAAAATGAAGGGGAAAAGGAAGGCGGTCACGGAAAAAGATGTGGGAGAGTATGGACCTGTATTTTATTTAGGGTAGCTAGATCTCTTTCTTTGTGTTGCACTTTTTGTCGAGCCCGTTTACGGATCTCGACTTAGCGATCAAAATGTCGTCTGTGTGTCAGTCCAGCTGGCCGATGTTTGTTTGTCTGACTTTCATTTGTTGATATCTTCCTCATTACTTGCAGGATTTGTTCGAAACTTCACCAGAATGTTCCGTATATGCATCTGACATCATCATGCACACATTTTGGTTACTGTGACCTACTTTTGACGAAATATAGGTCACATCCAGTTGCCGTTAACGACATGCATATCTTGCTCCTTTCTTGCAGGATTTTCACTGAACTCTGCCAGAATGTTCCTTATATGCATCTAACGTCATTTGCAAAACTTCGGGTTACTGCGAGCTACTTAAGACTAAATAAAGGTCAAGTCCGGTCTCCGCTATGACATGCATTCCCCATTGATAATGACATAAATTAAATATTATAAATTAAATATTAATTATGTAAGGAACGAATATCTCATGGGATACACATTGGTGTTGGTCTAATCAAAAATCTTGACTACTTCACTGTTGGGCTTGGCATGCAGACCGTGGCTATATAGTTTAAAGGAAAACCTTTAATTCAAAGAATACATTAAAAAAAAACATCTGGTTTAACAGTTAAATTGTCACAGATAAACTTTAATTTATTTTTTATGACCCACCACCGAATGGTGAGGGGGCATATAGAGTTAGCCTTGTCCGTCTGAGTGCCCGTCTCGAAATTGTTTGTGTCTAGGATGCCTTTCTATGATGTCAAGATGTGCATATCGATTCAGCATCAAAATCGACATGTATTACTTGAGTTACGGCACTTTTTCGTTAAATTTTACGTTAAAATACCTTGTGTGTCTATCTCTTCCCATAGTTTTCAACTGATTGTTTCGAAACTTTACAGGATGCTTATCTATGATGTCACAACATGCATATTGATCCACCTTGTATTAGCCCTTTTTTTTTTTAAATTTTACTTTTTCTGCTGACTACTCCTCTGAAACTACTGGATGGATTTTCATGAAACTTTACAGGAATGTTGCCCATGATGTTTAGTTGATCCTAGCAAAAATTCATCAAAGCTAAAAACAGATTTTAAAAAGCAAGTTGGTAGCGACTACTTCTTGAAAACTATAAGTGATATTGATATGGGACTTTTTCTAAAATGATCAGCATGACGTGACAGTTTGATTCGACGTTAAACATGGCTGCCAGCGGCCATCTTTGTTTACATAGAGTTATAAAATAAAAGGTTTTAGCGAATTCTCCTCCGAAACTACTTGACTGATTTTCATGAAACTTCACAGGAACGTTGCTCTTGATGTCTTATTGATCCTAGCAAAATTTCAGGTTGTCCGGAAATTCAAGATGGCCGCCATGGCTAAAAATAGATTTTTAAAAAACAAGTTTGTAGCGACTACTTCTTGAAAACCATAAGTGATATTTTTTAAAATGACTTTTTCTAAAATGATCAGCATGGCATGATGTTGGTCCTTGTCAAAAATCGTTTTGATTCGACGTTAAACAAGGCTGCCCGGCCATCTTTGTTTACATACAGGATGTTGCTCCTGATGTCTAATTGATCCTAGAAAATTCCAGGTCGGCCGGAAATTCAAGATTGCTAAAAAGTAAATTTTAAAAAAAAAGGTTTGTAGCGACTACTTCTTGAAAACTCTAAGTGATATTGATATGGGAATGTTTCTAAAATTATCAGCATGGCATGATTTTGATCATTGTCGAAAATTATTTGATTCGACATTAAACATGCCCACTAGTGGCCATCTCCGTTTACATAGAGTTATATAATAAAAACTTGTAGCGCCTATTCCTCTGAAACTACTTGATGGATTTTCATGAAACTTTACATGAAATGTTGCTCTTGAAGTCTAGTTGAACCTAGCAAAATTTCAGGAAGGCCGGAAATTCAAGATGGCCACAACAGCTAAAAATAGACTTTTAAAAAACAAGTTTGTAGCGACTCCTTCTTGAAAACTATAAGTGATATTGATATGGGACTTTCTCTAAAATGATCAGAATGATATGGTGGTGGTCCTTGTTGAAAATCATTTTGATTGGAAATTAAACATGGCTGCCCGACCATCTTTGTTTACATAGACTTACATAGCAAAAACTTGTAGCGACTACTCCTCTAAAACTACTTGACAGATTTTCATGAAGCTTCACAGGAATGTTGCTCTTGATGTGTAGTTGATCCTAGCAAAATTTCAGGTTGGCCAGAAATTCAAGATGGCCACCACGGCTAAAAATAGATTTTTTAAAAAAAAATTGTAGCGACTAATTTTTGAAAGCTATAAGTTGATATGGTACTTTTTCTAAAATGATCAGCATGACATGATATTGGTCATTGTTGAAAATTATTTTGATTCAACATTTACCACGATTGCCAGCGGCCATCTGTGTTTACATAGCGTTATATATATAAAAACTTGTAACGACTACTCTGAAACTACATGACAGATTTTCACGAAACTTCACAGGAATGCTGATCTAGCTAACAAAACCTATCAGTAGAGCTTCAAGGTCATTGACCTCTTGTTAAATTCCTAAATAAAATATTTAATTGTTTACAACTCTGCACTCTACATTTTGATATAAATTCCTTGTAGCATGTGTATTCCAGGAAAATATTTAATTATACCCCGGCTTTTACAAAGTGAGGTAGGGGGCTATATAGGAATCACACTGTCCGTAATGTCCCATAATGCCCGGTAATGTCCCGTAATATCCTGTCTCGTCCTGTCCTGTCACGTAACACATTTCTAATGTTTGTAATGGATAGTTCCAAAACTACTTATACACGAAACAACTGATGATCTGATGTCCCTCTACATTACACATTGTGGATTGTCTATTTTGCTTCAAAATTATGGCCCTTTGTTTCACTTAGAATTTTCCACTCTGATATTTTATAATGAACTTCATGTGACTTTCACTTCAAACATTTTGATGGATTGTTATTACACTTGGCATACAGTTCACTCATGATGGTATGATGTGTTTCTACATTAAAGGTTTTCAATTTTGCATTTTTGTGCAGAATTATGATGCTTTGTTTTACTTAGAATTTAAGATGTATTAGAATATATCAATGATAGTTCTGGTTTTATATTTGTTTCCTGCATATTTGCGTCATTTCTACCGTCCCATATCACTACCAGCACATTGTACTTTTGATACGTTTGTACCAGGTCTGACAATGACTTTGAAGAAGAAACCGCAGTCAGGACAGCAGACCTCAGAAGGAAGTCGCCAATGTCTAGAAACAAGAAAGTCCTGTCATCGGACTCGGAAGAGTCACTCACAGACTCCAAGTCATCTTCAGGTATGCACCGATATAAATTCAACACAATTTTATTTCTAATGCCCAAAAACGTGTTCTACGTGTCAGATGTTTGTTTGGAAACATAGATGTGTTGATTTTTTAGTAAAAACAATTTAAGGTCTCCGGCCATGTTTTCATTCATGAACATGTTTATGTTTATTTAAATCGAAATCAATACACAGCTATTGCAATATCTGTGAAAAGCAAGAACAAGATTTTATTTGATGATGTAGAAAACTTTGAACAGGTAAATTAATCCACAGGTAAATGTATTTATCAAGTATCTGGCGATAGTTGTGCAGCTATATAATTCAGATTTACCTCATTTCCCCGTGCAGTCAAACAGTGGTAAAAATAGTATCTACGTCATGCAAATAATACTTATTTTTACATACAACTGCTAGCGGTTTTGAATATATATTTCTCTCAATGTTCATATGATGTTTTATAGTTAAATTTGTTAATTGATAATACTACAAAAAGGGTGGCCGTTCGTCTTTAATACTGTCAGTTCTTCTAAGTAATTGAGATTGATCAAATTGTGTTTTTGCCAATGTTTGCATATTCAGATATTTCATTTCTGTATCTTCAGAATGATTTCAATGTGTATCAAAATTATATACAAAATGAATAATCTCAATTTGTAGAGTAACATTTTTTTTTAATTTTGGAGGCTAAAGTGGATTTGGATCAGCCTCTGTTGAAAAATAATATAAAATATACCTAATTTTGATCAAGGAAGTAATATTTGTATACTATTTTGTTCTGATTTTTTTAGGCATAAATGAATGGATTGAAGTTTATTTGGAAAAGGAACAAAAATGGATTTGTAAGTTATGATTTTTACACTTTACTCATGTAAAAATTATTACAGTTCTGGAAAAATTATGTTTTCTATAACAATATATATTGTGTAGAAGGAAGTGAAACTAGAAAAACAGGTGTAACTTTTCCAGCAGCTGTGACGGCAGCAGTGTGGCCATACCAGTATTTATGTTTTGCATTTAGGTCACTGTCAGAAACAGTGTGCACTAAAGACTTCATACTTTTGTTATAGATGTATCTTGGGTAGTACAAATAAACGTGAAATAGCAAAAGCTGGTGTGACCTTGATTCTGCAGACAACGGGCAATTTCTTTACTAATTTTCGCGCTAAAGTTTTGCGTTTGGGTCTCTTTCTTCGACTGGAACAGTATGCACAATTATGTTTAGTTAATTTTAAGACCATCAAGTTAATTTTCTGCTAATTTGTGGGATCTCTGAGGTGAAGGCGTTTGTGCATCTCTGAGGTGAAGGCGTTTGTGCGATCTCTGATATCAAGGCGTTTGTGCGATCTCTGATGTCAAGGCGTTTGTGCGATCTCTGATATCAAGGCGTTTGTGCGATCTCTGAGGTCAAGGCGTTTGTGCGATCTCTGATATCAAGGCGTTTGTGCGATCTCTGATATCAAGGCGTTTGTGCGATCTCTGATATCAAGGCGTTTGTGGGATCTCTGAGGTCGAGGCGTTTGTGCGATCTCTGATATCAAGGCGTTTGTGCGATCTCTGATATCGAGGCGTTTGTGCAATCTCTGATATCAAGGCGTTTGTGCGATCTCTGATATCAAGGCGTTTGTGCGATCTCTGAGGTCAAGGCGTTTGTGCGATCTCTGATATCAAGGCGTTTTTGGGATCTCTGAGGTCAAGATGTTTGTGTGATCTCTGATATCAAGGCATTTGTGCATCTCTGAGGTGAAGGCGTTTGTGCGATCTCTGATATCAAGGCGTTTGTGCGATCTCTGAGGTCAAGGCGTTTGTGCTATCTCTGATATCAAGGCGTTTGTGGGATCCCTGAGGTCAAGATGTTTGTGTGATCTCTGATATCAAGGCGTTTGTGCATCTCTGAGGTGAAGGCGTTTGTGCGATCTCTGGGGTCAAGGCCTTTATGCGATCTCTGTGGTCAAGGCTTTTGTGCAAGCTTTGAGGTCAAGCCCTTTGTGTGATTAATACATGATGTGTTCTGTGTTACTACAGGTTTTGATATGAATGGAATTGCAAATAAGCCATACGATATAGAGCAGCATGTGACACAGCCCATCTGTTATGTGATTGGAGTAGACAATGGTGAGTTGCAATTAGTTAAAATAGTTCTATTTTGTATAATCATTGGCACAATATTAAAAACCATTCTCAGGTTGGAAGATATAAGATAATGCTGAGTTGCAATGAGTTGAAATAATTTTGTTTTGTATAAACATTACCACATTATTTAGAGCCACTCCCAGATAAGCGTAGATAATGGTTCAGATAATTAAATCATTTCGGTTGCTGTCTCATCTTGTTGTTCTTGCTCGGTGTATTCTGGTACATGGTTGGTTGTGCGAATGGTGTTTTTCATCATTTTCAGCACATTTTAGGCCATGTATGACAGTAAATTTGTTCATGGCCTCATACCACCCACTTTTTCCTGGGTACAACTAGTACTGTATACCTCCCGCCATCTGTCAATCAACACTTTTTCACAAGTCAAGCTCCCAGTGGGATTCAGACCCATTTAAATATACTCTAGTTGTTTTTATCCAACTGTAAAAGACGAGCAGATATCATCAACAGTAGGGCCTATGTCTAAGACTCATTCATTCATTGCTGGGTAAATTCTCAGTTTATTCACTTCTTTGTCTAGTTGGTTCTGAAAAATGGTTGAACGTGTACTTTAAGGGTGCCCTCTGGTGAATATCAGAACAGTAAGAATTTTTAATTTCCCTGTTTTTTATGAAGACTAACATATTACTAGTTAGTTTCTGGAAAAATAATGATGGGTCGGTGATATAACTTTTTCGCAAAATTAATCTTTAGTAATACACTCTCACAGTGTGGTTTTAAATTCTGAATCAGCTGAAAATTGTGTATGGCAACTTATATGTGTGTAGTGTGGTTTGCAGAACAGGTATCGATTTTCCGTCTTTTTTAATGTAATAGTTCATACTTTAGGACGAAAAATTAAGAGTTGTGGTATTTTTATCACCATCTGAACAATTATTACATCCCTTATCATTACTCCACCCAGTTTACTATAAATTGCATTTTTAAATTTGTGATAAATCAATTTTTCATGATAAAGGAACAGTTAACTTTTTGAGATATTTTGTCTATAATATATATAAGACCTGAGTTTTAGAATGAAAAAATAAAAATTGGGGGTCGGTGTGCATATAAGAAAGATATTCAATAAAAACTGAGAAAAAAATGTGCTTTTTTATATTTCGACGAGCTCTGACATATAACGGCATAGGTCTGTAACAAATAATAGGAACAATACTTTGTATTTCTGTCTCTGTATATCCTAACACATGTCTTTGTAATAAAGTTTAAATTAAGTGAATATCATAAACGGTTTTTGAGAAATACCATCTTTTGTACCCCTACCCCCCATTTTGGCTTATGTTAAAAATTGTCAATTTTGGGCACAAAATGTGAGGTAAAAAAAAATTTCTAAAAAATGTTCATTTTTTTTGCACTAAAATATCCCTATTGGGCATGAGTTTGTTACTGTATAATTATTTTTTCCAGTTTTATTATAATTTTTGAAATATAACAAATGTAAATTTCCGGAAGTGCAAAAATCCAAAACCTCAGCAGTGGTCACCCTTAAATATTCAAGTTTAATGAAATGTTCATGTTAAACTCATATACATATTCGAAATCACCTAAAAGAATACCAGTTTGAATAAAGTCATATTTAATTTATTCCTTTAAACATCTAGTAAAATGTCCATTTTGAATAATATTAGTTGAAAATTATATTTGTTGTTACCTTGTGATAACTTCATCATGGTACCTCAGTTTCCTACCACTGTGACATCTGAGTACCACAATGACACTGCCATCTGCCCCATGAAGAGTGGGATTGTTACGGATGGCAGGAGGTATACAGTACAGGTTCTACCCATGAAAAATGGGGTGGTCTGCCTTTACCACAAAATAGTGGACCATCGTAAATGGCCTAACATGTGCTAAAAATGACGTGAAACATGATTCAAACAAACAAACAAACCCATCAAGAATGATTTTTATAAGTTGTGTAGCTTGTTTTGTAATCAAATGTTAAAATAAATTAATTTTATACTTGACCTCTTGTTGATACTTTAGATGGATTTATCAAAGATGTGACGGCAAGATATGCCAGTCAGTGGTTGACACACACTCGCAAATTACGTGTGGATTCAGACTGGTGGGCGGAGACCCTTTCACCGTACGCATGTACAGACAAACGAAGGGATGAAGCAGAAAACGGAGACCTACAGGGACATTTGTTGCAGCGTCCAATGCCTACAACTGTGTCTGCATTTAAAAACCACCCATTGTAAGTTTTATGGCACTTGTTTTCCAGGTCAAGGGCCAGCAGAGCTTATGGGATGGCGAATTGTCCGTCGTCAGTCGTCTGTTAACTTTTACATTGTTAAGATGATAGGGCCTTCATTTTTCATCCAATCTTTACCAGACTTAAACAGATTGTTACTATCAATGAAAGCTTGGACAAGTTCTTAAACCAGCCAGATTGGATCAGTAACAGCAGAGTTATGGTCCTTGATTTAGTTAAAAATGCTATATTTTGCCTTGTTAAGATGATAGGGCCTTCTTTTTCATCTGATTTTTACCAAACTTTACCAGATTGTTACTATCAATGAAAGCTCAGACAAGTTCGAAATCCAGCCAGATTGGACTATTTGCACTTGAGTTATGGCCCTTGATTTTTAGCTCACCTGAGCCGAAGGCTCAAAGGTGAGCTATTGGGATCACTCTTCGTCCGTCGTCGTCCGTCGTCCGCCGTCGTCGTCCGTCGTTAACTTTTGCTTCAAACGACTTCTCCTCAGAAACCGCGTGGCCAATTTTGACCAAACTTCATGTGGATGATCCTTAGATGAATGCTTTTTAGATTTGTTAAAATTAGGTCAGCGCGACATCCAAGATGGCCACCATTACCATATATGGTCGAAACCTTCAAAAATCTTCTTCTCAAGAATAACTGGACAGATTTCAACAGTTTTTCTTTTAAAATGATCGGCAACGCCTAGACTATCAAGTTTGTTCAAATGAAGTCCCCGGGTTCAAAAATGGCCATGCCCCGGGGGTCCAAAGTTTGTAAATTGAAATTTTGCATGTTTTTCATGTAGACATATAGGAAAAAACTTTACAAAATCTTCTCTGAAACCACAAGTCACAGAGGTCTCATGTATTACATGTAGCATCAGCTTATGGTCCTCTACTAAGTTTGTTCAAATGGTGACCCTGGGGTCAAATTTGTCCCCGCCTCGGGGGTCACAGTTTTACATAGCCTTATATATAAAAATCAAAATAAAATCTTCTTCTCGGAAACTACATGAGTTAGAGGTTTGATATTTTGCAGTTACTATAAGCTCATGATCCTTTACCAATTTTGTTCAAATGGTGACCCTCGGGTCACATTTGGCCCCGCCCCAAGGGTCACATGTTTTACATAGACATGTATAGGGAAAAAAATAAAAAATCTTCTTCTCTGAAACTGCAAGAGCCAGAGGTTTAATATTTTGCCTTTGCTATAAGCTTATGATCCTCTACCAAGTTTGTTCAAATGGTGACCCAGGGGTCACATTTGGCCCCACCCCGGGGGTCACAGTTTTACATAGGCTTTTATAGGGAAAAACTGAAAAAAATCTTCTTCTCTAGAACCACATGGCACGGAGCTCTCATGTATTACATGTAGCATCAGCTTATGGTCCTCTACTTAGTTTGTTCAAATGGTGACCCTGGGGTCAAATTTGTCCCCGCCTCGGGTGTCACAGTTTTACATAGACTTATATAGGAAAAAAAATTAAAAAATCTTCTCGGAAACTACAAGAGCCAGAGGTTTGATATTTTGCATTTAATATAAGCTTATGGTCCTTTACCGAGTTTGTTCAAATGGTGACCCTCGGGTCACATTTGGCCCCGCCCAAGGGTCACATGTTTTACATAGAGATGTATAGGGAAAAACTTAAAAAATCTTCTTCTCTGGAACTGCAAGAGCCAGAGGTTTAATATTTTGCAATTGCTGTAAGCTTATGGTCCTCTACCAAGTTTGTTCAAATGGTGACCCTGGTGTCAAACTTGGCCGCACCCCAGGGGTCACAGTTTTATATAGACATATATATAGGAAAAAAACAATCTTCTCTGAAACTGCAAGAGCCAGAGGTTTAATATTTTGCATTTACTATAAGATTATGGTCCTCGATCAAGTTTGTTCAAATGGTGACCCTGGGGTAAAATTTTACCCCACTCCGAGGGTCACAGTTTTACATAGACGTATATAGGAAACACATTAAAGTCTTCTTCTCTGGAACTACAAGAGCCAGAGGTTTAATATTTTGCATTTACTATACTCTTATGGTCCTTTACCAAGTTTGTTCAAATGGTGACCCTGGATTCACATTTGACCCCGCCCCAGGGGTCACGTTTTACATAGACTTTTTAGGGAAAAACTTAAAAAATCTTCTTCTCTAAAACCACAAGGCACACAGCTCTCGTATATTACATGTAGCCCTGGGGTCACATTTGGCTCTGGCCAAGGTGTTACTCTCTAGCACCTTCATTTTGTATTTGATCTTTACCAAACTTTGTCAGGGTCTTAAACTGTCTATATCAATGTTGTTATACACAACAGAGCCCACATTTCCTGAACAATCTTAACCAAACTTGCACAGATTGTATATGACCATAAGATTTCGAAGAAGTTCGATAATGTGCCAGTACTCAGGTGATCGCTTTAGGGCCATCTTGGCCCTCTTGTAATGGTTCAAATTTACTCAGGTGAGCGATATAGGGCCATCATGGCCCTCTTGTTTGAAATATGTTATATTTTGGCCTCATTTAGATGAAAGGGACTTCATTTGGTCGGATTTCAGTGAACTTTGCAGGGATGATCAGTACCAAGCCTAGTTGTTCATATCATCACCTTGTTGAGTGATTTTTGGCGGAGGTTTGGCCCTTTAAAGGTTTTAATACACAAACTTTGTCCGGACTAGTTCTCCTTAATCCCTGGCCGGATGTCAACGAAACTTTGCAGGGATAATCAGTACTAAGCCTAGTTATGCATATCATTGATGTGTTCCGGTTGAATTATTTTTGGCAGAGTTATGGCCCTTTAAAGATTTAGTACATAAACTTTGTCCGGACTAGTTCCCCTGATCCCCTGGCCAGATTTCAGCGAAACTTGGCAAGGGTGGTCTGTACCAAGCCTAGTTGCGCATATATTCGCCGTGTTCCGGTTAAGTAATTTTGGGCGGAGTTATGGCCCTTTAAATTTGTCCGAACTAGGCAAGGATGTTCAGTACCAAGCCTAGTTGCACATATTATCTTTGTGTTCCACGTGAATGATTTTTTTGCAGATTTATGGCCTTTCCCCAAGTGGGGGACACCTATGTTTTTACTAAAAAAAAACTCTAGTTAATGTTTAGCGATCATACCAAGTTTGTGCAAATTTGTCCCTGCCCCGGGGTCACAGTTATATTAGAAAATCATTAAAATCCTTCTAAAACTACAAGAGCTTCGGTTGAAGTAACTTGAAAGTAGTATTACCTTATGGTCCTCTACCACGGTTGTTCAAATGATGACTCTTGTGTGAAGTTGGCCCCTCACCACAAGGGTCACAGATTTACATAGACTTACATAGGAAATACTTCAAAAAATCTTCTCTGAAACAACAAAATATATATAATATTAATTTCTAAATGTTGTCATAGCTTATGGTCCTCTACCAAGTCTGGTCAAATGGTGGCCCTGGAATCAAATTTAGTCCTGCCCCAGGGTTGACCTATATCCATAGAGTTATAATTATAGGGAGAAGAAACTGCAAGAGCTAGGGTTCAAATAACTTGCATGTAGGTTACAGTCCTCAACCAGATTTATTCATTTGGTGATTTTGGGGTCAAATTTGGCCCCGACCCCTGGGCGGGGCGGGGTCATAATTTTACATTGAGTTATATAGGAAAATCTTTAAAAAAGTCTTGTCAAAACTACTTAAGCTTAAGTTCTAATATTTTGCATTTAGCCTCGTCCATCGGATGGGGACGTAAACCGGGCGGTCCCGTGTATCGGTCTATCCACCGAGCACATTAAAGAACCATAAGAATCTATTTGATAATAAGAGTAGGGTACGGTTCCCGCATTCCTATGTATCCTTCCCCTCTCTCTGGGGCGGCTCTAAATAACCTATACTGTGTTGATGAGCCGTTAAACAACATTCAATTTGTTTATAAGCTTCAACTTCAAAGGGTTGGTCATACTCCTGGAATAGGCTAGTCAACATAAAACAGATATCTATTATACTCCTGGAATAGGCTAGTCAACATAAGACAGATATCTATTGTACTTTAGTAGAAGTTTTTTATTTGCTACCAGTAAGCTTAATTTAGATTTCACTAACTGATTTGACGTTTTGATAGGTTAACTGTAACTTTCCATCTAGTGCACAACCTTCCAATTTAAGATGGAAATGATAAAAGTGTTAATAGTTTGACTAACTGTATTTTTCCGTCATAGTGCATGACCTTCCAGAGAGGAAAATGTGATAAAAAAACTGAACTATGCAAAATTAAATGGAAAAATATGTTTTTAAAGGCAGTTGATGTTTTACAGTGGAATTATTCAAACAAGTTAACTTGTTAATATAAACGGATACTATATGTGATAATTAAAGACATTTATTTATACTGGACAAGGAATAGCGAGTACAAAAGTGAGTACATTATAAACGCCGCATGAACAGAATCTCAAAAAATATCGGAAAGTAAAGAGAAAAAGTTCAAGGCTTATTTTTCCAAACAAGAAATATTTAACTGAACAAAGTGATTTCACTCTTAACTCTAAGAAATCTTTGAAAAAGGCACAACTTGCGGCCTCAAAAAGCAAAAAAGTATCAATATCAAATACGAAAAACGGCCAACAGAACCAAATAACACTCACGCTAAGTGCTGCGTCATACACATATGCTGTTATCATATTCGAAGGAATTCTTGACAGGAAAGAAGGAAATGGTAAAATTGAAATTACTACCAAAGAACAAACAAAACATTGTATTTTGCCAAACACTTAAAGTTGCATATAAACGATGTGAAGGCCACGATGTTACAATCAATTTGTATCCTACAACATGCAGAGTACTCATTAATGGCCGAACAGAATATGTGTTAAACGAACTCCAGCAGATACAATCAACAATACTGCTTGATAAACACACGATCTGCGAAATGGACTCAGAACTCGTGGAAACCTGATCGGTTTTCCTTGATAGCCAGAACACATGTCAATCCTCACCTACACGCATCGAACCAACAAACAATACATTCCCTATGATTGACTTGTCACAGACATGTCAAACCAACATTTCAATCAAGTCACAGTTGTGATGAGGATGACAGTGACTCTGACTCTACAATAATTGACACATATGAAAATTTAACCGAAATATGCTCCTGGGAAGAGGAATTTACTAAAGCTATACTGACTACACACAGCTAAGGTCAGCGGCATGTCAATGCCAAACAGCCGGAACTCCTCCTACACTTGAGTCATATACACAGACGACCAAAGCGTGCAGCAGTCACGTGAGCACACAGATGGAAAGTGATAACCCTACACAGACACAAATCGTCTGGAGAGTACTGAACAGTCAATCTGCGACCTATTGGTCTTGTTCAAATCTAAATCAATGGGCCAAGATACTAGCACGAATGACGGGAATATCTGCAATGATCACACTAACATGCTAAAATCGCTTGAGAAGAAAATCAATCAAATCTCTGATGATATAAATAAAATATTCTCAGAATTAAATAAAAAGATTGATCAACTTACGATCCCCGAAAAACAAATGTGCGTATCACATACATCGACTCAAACACCGAATCATGAAAACATAATTCTTCTGAAACATACTCTCTCTACACAGAGTCAAACGGGCAACTGCAGTTCACTATCAGATAGAACATTATCGGACACTCTTGTCACTGATGACAAACAACATATCTCACTCCAGTTAAGACGTCAAATGACAAACAATATAACAAAACTGATTCCAACGGTGAATATGTTATAGACAAATATGGACTATAATCCAATAATCCCAGTTACTCTCGACACATCAAACCAATGAGACGTTTTCCTAAACTATTTTAACAGTAGCTGAATATCGGATGAATCAACGCGGAATGCAGAAGTTTTTGCCAAAAATGACACCCCACTTGGATGTCACAAAAAGAACAAAGAAACAACGATGTCACAAGAAGCGACAGCAATTGGGACAAATCAAATATGTCAATCGAAAGATGCACCCAAAACCACAAATGAATCAAATCGCGAATCTCCCACTCTACTCCTGATAGGAGACTCAAATTTCAGATATATTAACCCAACAAGACTAATCAGAGGTAAATATGTAAGACAGGTCATGTTGAGAAATAAAACACTTTCTGGGGCGACAAGATATGTCTCTAACATGACAAATGCTCCCGCATTTGTGCATATGCAGTGTGGAGGAAATGATATCGAAAATAAAAGCAAATACACCATAGAACAGAATATCAAGAAGTTATTTGACAATACCAGAAAAACATGACCGAACACACGTTTCATTTAGCGTTGTGTATCACCAAAGGGTACCAGACCAAACAAAATCCGCACATGAGAACAAAATAAAAGCTCTTTCGCATACATATAACATCGAATACATAAGCTTAACATTTCGAACAATAGCGCATACTTCTACGACGATCGGCACCTAAACATTACGGGACTAGCTAAAACGATCCAAATATACAAATATGCAATGTATCCAAAACATGGAATTGCTTACACATATACAGGCGATCTAGAATGCTTCTCTGAGAATGCTGCGGACGATGACCTTATTGACTGGGAATTTCCCTGAATTTCGACCCTGACCGCAAGCAATAAATATGCGGTGCTTGTGAACGAGAATATCTAATAATAGAACTTCATTGAAGAACATGATACATTGAAATGGAATACATGTGTACGTATGTTATAGGTGATTATGAAATTAAAATTGCTGCTGTGCTGGTTGGAACTATCTCACATTATTTGTTTTGATATCATACATGTGTATGTATTCTGTTTGGATCCCCTTCATAAACCAATGTCTTGTTTTCAAAAAAAAATCTACAATATATCATTTAAAGAAGACTTTAAAGGGACACATGGCAATCTTGATTTTTTAAAAACTCGCGGCGTTTACTGACATGTATGTCGTGGAATATAGAAGGCTTACGACTTAAATTAAAAGATAATGATATTACTACAAAGCTCATGTCATACGACATTATTGGTTTACAAGAAACCCACACTAGTACTTAAAATGAAGAATCGGTATGCACCGACTTAGATGGGTTTCTTTTCAATAACCACAGAAGTGTCAAGTGGGGTAGAGGCTCTGGTGGGCTACTATTTCTTTGTAAAGACTACTTACATCCGTTTATAATGGAGGTAAAAATAATAACTCTTATACACGTTGGATAAAACTATCAAATCAAGCCTTTGGGTGGGAAAAAGATCCCTACATATGTTGTGGATATACACTCACGGCAGATTCATCCTATTACTCAGTCCAATTTGATTTACTTAAATAAGAAATTGCGAAATTTAATAAAAAGGAGAAATACTAATTACAAACGGGCGCACGTCAAAACGAACTGACTTTATCGAAAATGACACAGATCAACATGTCGCATTACCACACGATTATGAATTAGATAGTCCTATCAGATACAGATCTAATACCGACAGAGTTGTTAACTCGCACTGTAAGATTCTATCTGATATTTGTAGTACAACTCTAATGAGAATACTGAATGGAAGGACTCCTGGAGATATTGTCGGTCGTCTCACATGTTATAACCAACAAGGAGCTAGTGCGGTCGACCATATATTATGTCATAACTCCTTTTCCAATAACATCGTCTGTATGAATGTTAAAAAACTAACATATCATTCCAAGCACTGTCCAGTTGGTGTGGTGATAAAATGTAACGTTCAATCGGACGAAAGTAGTAACATCCCGACAACCGAGCTCCTTAAACGGATTAAACTTACACAGGAACATAAAATTGCTTATCAAAACATTTTATCATCAAAAGAGACATATGACAAATTAAATGAATTTCTACACATAGATACTGATTCAAGTCAGGTTAATATTTACTCTCTAGTAGGATCATTCAACAGTCGTAATAAGCGCTGCACAATGTGCATGTCCCGCTAGACCAACTTCTAATAACTTAACGAGAAAAAGCAAAAGAATACGCAATGACACCAACTTAACTGAATATACTAAAGCACGTAAACAATTTAATAATCTAGCATATCTTACTAAATATCCGGACAACCCGTAAATACGAGGTAAAATCCAAGTCACAAACAACAAAAGCGTGACAAGAAAAACATAATTTTCCAGAAATTAGAAACACTTCATAATGAAAATCCTTAAACATACTGGAAGCTTATATCAGAACTTACAGAGTCAGACAAAAATCAAAACAAAATTCCAACATCACTGATAAATTGATGAACCATTTCGAAGATCTTGGAAAACTACCGCCTGAATACAGTTTGAATGCCCGATCACAGGAACGTCAAAGTGAACTAGAACATTTAGAAAATAACAAGGATATGAAAACACCTAGATTATCCTATTGAGGTAATGGAAATAATTTCAGCTATAAAACTCCTGAAGCCTAATAAGGCTAGTGGCTTGGATCTCATCACAAATGAAATGTTCAAATTTGGAGTTGATATATTAGTTACACTGTTAAGTAAACTATTTAACTTGATCCTTACTTCTGGTATATACCCGAGTACATAACGGCCCTTCACAAAAAAGGATCAAAACTAAATCCTAATAATTACCGAGGGATATCAATATCAAGCTGCCCGGGAAAGCTTTATTCTTCCACAGGGTTCCCACGGGTCCTTGAAATCCTTGAAAGTACTTGAATTTGAAAAAAAAAATCAAGGACTGGAAAGTGCTTGAAAATCTGATAAGGTACTTGAAAGTCCTTAAATTCTGGATTTTTCCTGTTCATCCCAAATATGGCTATTGGTTGTGCGTTCCTAGAATATTTGTTGCTGTTTTGGGCATTACATTGCGTGAATATTAGTCCTTGAATTTTGGAAAAAAGGTCCTTGAAAGTCCTTGAAAAGTCCTTGAATTTGGCCTTCCAATAAGGGTGGGAACCCTGCTTCCATTTTAAACACAGGACTTACTATTTATCTTGAAAGGTGCGAAATAATCAAAGACAATCAATCTGGGTTCAGAAAAAATTGCAGAACAACCGATAATTTATTTATTCTCAAAACCGCTATCAACAAATATCTATGCCAAATGAACAGAAAACTATAGGAGAAAAATTCTACATCTCAATCAAACAAATGTATGTGAATACACAGACCGCTTTAAAAATAAAAATTGGCATAACATCTACTAAAATAGGTGTTAAACAGGGTGATAATCTAAGCTCAACATTATTTAATATATTCTTTAATGATATTACATTCCCACAAGAACTGTGCAATCCTATAAAACTCTGTTCTGAATCTATTTCACATCTTTTATGGGCTGATGATTTACTTTTAATGTCAGAAACGCCATCTGGTCTTCAGAAATCTCTAGACAATGTTTCTGAATACTGCCAAAAATAGATACAATATACCACGACAGGAAATAATTTGTAAACTGCTCTAATACTAAGTAGAAGACGAACTTCATTTTCTAACTGCATGTCAATCTCTTAGCTCTAGACGAGATATTTTTTACCAAAATATTTTTTACAAAAAATATCTGAATCCATCTCAGAATGGAATACTCTAGACGATGTCACTGAACTCTTTATAATAATCAACCCCCCAGAAAAGATAGCAACAACATCCGCTCAATTTTGCTATGAACTTATGAATATCAGAAATATATATATGCCTTCCGAGAGCCTCTACCTCACTACTGTCTCTTGTATCGCAATATATCGCGATACATTTTTTGGATGCGATACAGAGCATTACTTTCTTATTAACAAGTATGCTTTGTTACGATGGTTTTTTCATGTCTTTCTTAAATCGAGGACAAAAGCCCCCCCGGACAAAAGCCCCCCTGCTCATTTTTGTATAGGTGGACAAAAGCCCCCTCATGTTTTTTACAAGGTGGACAACCCCCCCCCCCCCACCCCCCTGAACTTTTTACAAGGTGGACATAACCCCCACTGATATTTTTGCAAGGGTGGACAAAAAAAAACCTGTACAAAATCCCCCTCAGATATGTCTTTTGCAAAATGTTATTTTCATAATTCTTTCAAAGCAAAAAAACAACAACATTGTTTTGGAGTAAATTTAAGAGGAATTTTAATAACCAATTAAGCATGATGTTGTCTTATTGGAATTCTTTAATTAGCTGTTAATTGTCTAAATGTAAGCAGTCATTATACTGCCTGAAGACCCTGGGGGCTTTTGTCCGTGGGGGGCTTTTGTCCGTATACCGTCTTTCTTATCAGGTATACCATGTTACGTTGTTTATCGTACCTTTCTTATTAACAGGTATGCCTTGAGGCGACACCTGCTGAAGTTTGAGGCTCTATACCCAGACACTGCAGTGCCACAGGGGTACATTAGGGGAGAACCTGTGTATGCCAGGGAGTGTGTACATACAGTAAGTATGGCTGGGTAAATCAGGGGAGAATCCAGTGAGTGTGTACATACAGTAAGTATGGCTGGTTTACATTGGGTGAGAACCTGTGTATGCCAGGGAGTGTGAACATATGTAGTAAGTATGGCTGGGTACATTAGGGGAGAACCTGGGTATGTCAGTGAGTGTGTACATACAGTAAGTATGGCTGGGTACATTAGGGGAGAATCTGTGTATGCCATTGAGTGTGTACATACAGTAAGTATGGCTGGGGTACATTAGGGGAGAACCTGTGTATGCCAGGGAGTGTGTATATATGTAGTAAGTATGTCTGGGGTACATTAGGGGAGAACCTGTGTATGCCAGGGAGTGTGTACATACAGTAAGTATGTCTGGGGTACATTAAGGGAGAACCTTTGTATGCCAGGGTGTGTGTACATATGTAGTCGTTATGGCAGGGGTACATTAGGGGAGAACCTGTGTATGCCAGGGAGTGTGTACATATGTAGTAAGTATGGCTGGGGTACATTAGGGGAGAACCTGTGTATGCCAGAGAGTGTGTACATATGTAGTAAGTATGGCTGGGGTACATTTGGGGAGAACCTGTGTATGCCAGAGAGTGTGTACATATGTAGTAAGTATGGCTGGGGTACATTTGGGGAGAACCTGTGTATGCCAGGGAGTGTGTACATACAGTAATTATGGCTGGGTACATTAGGGGAGAACCTGTGTATGCCAGTAAGTGTGTACATACAGTAAGTATGGCTGGGTACATTAGGGGAGAACCTGTGTATGCCAGTGAGTGTGTACATACAGTAATTATGGCTGGGTACATTAGGGGAGAACCTGTTTATGCCAGTGAGTGTGTACATACAGTAAGTATGGCTGGGTACATTAGGGGAGAACCTGTGTATGCCAGTGAGTGTGTACATACAGTAAGTATGGCTGGGTACATTAGGGGAGAACCTGTGTATGCCGGGGAGTGTGTACATACAGTAAGTATGGCCGGGTACATTAGGGGAGAACCTGTGTATGCCAGTAAGTGTGTACATACAGTAAGTATGGCCGGGTACATTAGGGGAGAACCTGTGTATGCCAGTGAGTGTGTACATACAGTAAGTATGGCTGTGTACATTAGGGGAGAACCTGTGTATGCCAGGGAGTGTGTACATACAGTAAGTATGGCTGGGTACATTAGGGGATAACCTGTGTATGCCAGGGAGTGTGTACATACAGTAAGTATGGCTGGGTACATTAGGGGATAACCTGTGTATGCCAGGGAGTGTGTACATACAGTAAGTATGGCTGGGTACATTAGGGGAGAACCTGTGTATGCCAGGGAGTGTGTACATACAGTAAGTATGGCTGGGTACATTAGGGGAGAACCTGTGTATGCCAGGGAGTGTGTACATACAGTAAGTATGACTGGGTACATTACAATATGAATTATACGTACGGGCTGTCACTACTCACATGACTGATAAACCCCGCCTCTTTATCTGGGATATCACATGACTGATAAACCCCGCCTCTTTATCTGGGATAGCCTCTGCTGTCCATTTGGATAACAGTTGAATACTAGCATCTCCACTGCATACATCTATTTGATTTAATAAAGATAGAATGCATTGACTGTGACTCTTATTACCGACCCATAACATAACAGAGTACATTAGGGGAGAACCTGTGTATGCCAGGGAGTGTGTACTTATGTAGTAAGTATGGTTGGGGTACATTAGGGGAGAACCTGTGTATGCCAGGGAGTGTGTACATATGTAGTAAGTATGGCTGGGGTACATTAGGGGAGAACCTGTGTATGCCAGTGAGTGTGTACATATGTAGTAAGTATGGTTGGGGTACATTAGGGGAGAACCTGTGTATGCCAGTGAGGGTGTATATATGTAGTAAGTATGACTGAGGTACATTAGGGGAGAACCTGTGTATGCCAGTGGGTGAACATACAGTAAATATGGCTGGGGTACATTGTGGGAGAACCTGTGTATGCCAGGGAGTGTGTACATGCAGTAAGTATGGCTGGGGTACACTGTGTATGCCAGGGAGTGTGTACATACAGTAAGTATGGCTGGGTACATTAGGGGAGAACCTGTGTATGACAGTGAGTGTGTACATACAGTAAGTATGGCTGGGTACATTAGGGGAGAACCTGTGTATGCCAGTAGGGTGTACATACAGTAAATATGGCTGGGGTACATTGGGGGAGAACCTGTGTATGCCAGGGAGTGTGTACATACAGTAAGTATGGCTGGGGTACACTGTATATGCCAGGGAGTGTGTACATACAGTAAGTGCAGTAGGAGAGAACCTGTTTGTACATACAGTAAGTATGTCTGGGGTACACTGGGGGAGAACCTGTGTATGCCAAGGTGTGTATACAAACTGTATATTTGTGTGAGGTACATTTTGCCTTAAAAAAAATATGTGTGTCTCCGGTTTCCCGATTGACCCTACTTTTTCACCGCCGACCCTAAATATGTTTAGCGAGATGAATTTTTTTTTATTCAAATGATAATTTTATTAGCATCAATTTAACATGAATTCATAGTTTGAACTTAACAAGTGTCAAACAGTTTGTATCCTGATGAGACCCAGAGTTGTTAAGCATCTAATCTGGATCCAAACTGTTTGCAAAGGTTATCAAGAAGTTGCCTTAGTACAAAAATGGCATAATATATGCGAACA
The DNA here is from genome assembly GCA_037043455.1 of Cyrtodaria siliqua. Lineage (NCBI taxonomy): Eukaryota > Metazoa > Mollusca > Bivalvia > Adapedonta > Hiatellidae > Cyrtodaria > Cyrtodaria siliqua. Next base: position 22,108 of record JAWPHD010018645.1, read on the forward strand.
ATATATATAAAAAAAATATCTAAAAAAACAACTTTTTCCTACCTACCTACCCTAACTTTTTGACAGGGTGAAAACAGAAACACACATTATTTTTTTTTAGGCCTTAGGGGAGAACCTGTGTATGCTAGAGGGTGTACATACAGTAAATATGGCTGGGGTACATTGGGGGAGAACCTGTGTATGCCAGGGAGTGTGTACATACAGTAAGTATGGCTGGGGTACATTGTGGGTGTATTGATGAGCAGTTTTTCATCACTTCAATTCAAGTTTAAGCTTATACAAATCTCTTTTAAAACCGAGAATGGAATTCGAATGTGAAAAGCATTGGTGAGGAGTGCACATGCTATCAATTGAGAAATTGAAAGCAAGTTGTATTGCTTTAAAGAGAGCATGCTACCAATTGGGAATCGACTGTAGATTGCATTGGTGAGAAGAGAGAAAGCCATCAATTGGGAATCGACTGTAAATTGCATTGGTGAGAAGAGAGAAAGCTACCAATTGGGAATCGACTGTAGATTGCATTGGTGAGAAGAGAGAAAGCTACCAATTGGGAATCGACTGTAGATTGCATTGGTGAGAAGAGAGAAAGCCACCAATTGGGAATCGACTGTAGATTGCATTGGTGAGAAGAGAGAAAGCTACCAATTGGGAATCGACTGTAGTTTGCATTGGTGAGAAGAGAGAAAGCTACCAATTGGGAATCGACTGTAGATTGCATTGGTGAGAAGAGAGAAAGCTACCAATTGGGAATCGACTGTAGTTTGCATTGGTGAGAAGAGAGAAAGCTACCAATTGGGAATCGACTGTAGTTTGCATTGGTGAGAAGAGAGAAAGCTACCAATTGGGAATCGACTGTAGATTGCATTGGTGAGAAGAGAGCATGCTACCAATTGGGAATCGACTGTAGGTTGCATTGGTGAGAAGAGAGAAAGCTACCAATTGGGAATCGACTGTAGGTTGCATTGGTGAGAAGAGAGCATGCTACCAATTGGGAATCGACTGTAGATTGCATTGGTGAGAAGAGAGAAAGCTACCAATTGGGAATCGACTGTAGGTTGCATTGGTGAGAAGAGAGAAAGCTACCAATTGGGTATCGACTGTAGATTGCATTGGTGAGATGGGAGAAAGCCACCAATTGGGAAATTGAATGTGAGTTGCATTGCTGAGAAGTGTGCATGCTGCCATTTGGGAAATCAAATGCAGGTTGCACTGGTGAGAAGCGAGACATATATGCTTCATGTAGTAGAGAAGTTAATAGGCAAACAATTGAGCTTCCTGTGCACCTTTTTAAGATAGATTACATGTGTGATCACATAAACTAAGAAACTAAATAATGGCAAAATTACACTATAAAACCATTTATCAAAACTTTATGTAGATGTTCAGGTCATATAATAATGTATATATGCCAACTAAAAGTATAGATTTATTCACAGCTATTTAAAATACCTCTGATTGAATATGCGTAAAATGAATTACGAGTTGGTAACTCTTAATTCGACGCTCCAGTATTGGGGTTTGGTCTGGTTGGTTATAGCTGTTTATATTGTCTATAAAGCTTGGATTCTCAAAATATATTTGTTATATATACCTCATTGTCAGTTGTTATATATACCTCATTGTCAGTTGTTATATATACCTCATTGTCAGTTGTTATATATACCTCATTGTCAGTTGTTATATATACCTCATTGTCAGTTGTTATATATACCTCATTGTCAGTTGCTATATATACCTCATAGTCAGTTGTTATATATACATCATTGTCAGTTGTTATATATACCTCATTGTCAGTTGCTATATATACCTTATTGTCAGTTGTTATATATACCTCATTGTCAGTTGTTATATATACCTCAATGTCAGTTGTTATATATACCTCATTGTCAGTTGTTATATATACCTCATTGTCAGTTGTTATATATACCTCATTGTCAGTAGGTTTAGAAACAGTGTACAGATTTAAAATTTGTCTGTTGTAATGGCGGGATAGCTAATTTAATATGTAAAAATAAATGTAACCGATTTATTATGTGTCAAGTGAGTAATATAGTATTTCCGTTTTCAGTTGCATTCCAGAGAAAATTGGTTGAAAGAGGGGAGAAGTGTCAGGGTATGTGAACTTGTTTGTGTTTTTTTAACATTTCCATTGATTATAAACGTAATCTGTATGATTTTAGTTTATGATGGTCTTACTTTATGCTTGCAGTTTAATTTAAAAGCATCGGTAGCATCTACCTATGTTCTTAGCAGGGTCTTCCACGGGGAATTTAAGAGCATATTCCCTCTATCCCTTAATTTTAAAGTCTCATTAATTTTTCACCCTGCTCCTTAAATGAACCCCTATCATCTGATCTCTATGCCATATCCCTAAAAAACACCAATAAACCTGCAAAATACATTATAAAAGAATATATATACATTTAAAAAAAAATGCTTTTAGGCTATAGTTCTTAAAAATCCTCCCATTTACATTTAAAATATACTTCAAATTGCATCTAAACAAACCATGATACCTAAAATACTGGTCACCCAATGGGAAACTCCCTCCCACACCCACCCTATGATATCCAAATTTAATTTTCCCATATCCCTTAAATTATTTCTGTGCAAGACTCTGCTTTGTGAAGCCCATGTCACAGTCTTGTCTGAGTGTGTTCCTTACCATTGTCCAGGATTGACAGTGTTTACTCCATTTCATTCTTAGCATGGTAATCAGGACCTACCAGGACATTTACGATACATTTTGTTGAGAGGGCTAGAACATGGCAGCTTTGCCATATAGGGACTAGAGGTGATCTAGACGAGTGATTGGTGTCAATCTAGAGACAAATGATAACCATCATATTGTGCTTGAGTTACATATGAAATGCACACAAGCATTAAATACCTTTGGTTTAATTACTGTTGAGGAACTCACTGGCTAGACAGATGATTCATTGATAAAACAGTGATACGGACATTTGCCCCCAGTACAAAAATGCACAGGTGGAAATTTCCCCCCAAGTGAAATGTAAGCTATGACATTTGCCCCAAACTGAACTGTAAGCTAGGACATTTGCCCCACAGTCCAGTTTAGGACATTTGCCCCCAAATAGTAATGACAGGATAGGACATTTGTCCCCCGGTTAAAATAATACTAATTTGTGTTGAGATATATATGAGCCGCAACACACGAAAACGTCCCTTCGGACGTTTAGACGACAGCGTCATTAGTAATAATTTAGGACGTTGGCCGGTAATCAATTAATTACTAATCAAATTTCTCGTCACTTCTGTGTTTAACCTAATTATTACATCATAGGGAATATGTTTTCTTAAGATAAATAGATGATGCTATAGAAAATGGTAATTGTTTATGTTTTTTGTTGTTATTTTTTTTTGTCGTCCAAGACGCCGACGTCAACGTCAAAATTAATGGTGTTTACAATCTTTAATTTTCAAATTGAGATAAAAATCATTTTTAATAAAGATAGCGACATAAAATAAAGAGATTTTTAAAGAGAAAAGCACAGTGTTTTATAAACATCAATAGATTTTTATCATTAAATTAGGAAAAAATAGGTGTAATCATCGAGGATATTTACTCTTTTTGTCTATTTATTTGTATTGTGATTCCCAGTAAATCTTTTATTTAACACAATTGTTCATGTTCCCGCTGTGGTCATGTAAGTGTATAGGTTATGACCATGTTTGGTATGTTTAATTGTAGTTGTATTATAAATAGAGGAAAAAGGCTCGTTAAAATTAAAATAATTCATAACTCTTTTCATAAATCTTATATGAAATGGGAACTCGTTTAAGATCCTTTTTATCACATAACATTGCAATCAAATTAGTAAAAAATAATTCAAATGGACATAGAACCGCCACGACGCCAGACACACTTTAGCACCAAAACGTCATAAAATATGTGACGTCGTAACGTCGCGTCTCACACATAACGTTGCGTATAAAGTGTTTTACCTCTTTACAAAATAGCAGTTTACGCCAACTTTCTAACAAACGAACAACAATGTTTTGTATAACGTGCATTATTTTTATAAGCTGTCACAAATAATAAGTTTATGACTCAGATCTGGGTGAATTTGTAACAAATAAAATAGTTTCAGTTAATAAACTTGCGTAATGTTACAGGTTTAACTCAACCAATAAAAATCGTTCCAGGTTGTATTACACGTGTGTCATAAAGTAGAATAATAAATGGGTGTTCGACACTGCTAACAACGGACGTTATGTGATAAATCAAGACAACAGTTGCTTTATTCTGTATTAAATACCATTGTCTAGATGGTTATTAAAACAATTTGTCTGTTTTCATTGACAAAGTCCCCATTTGAGCATTAAAAGCTACTGAAAGGTAATTTTGTGTTTAAGTGTTTATTTATCATCGCTGTATTGCACTAAGCATTTTAGCGAGCAGACCTCGGTTTAAAGTCTCATCCGAAGGACTGGTAAGGTAGGAAATACTTTTTGAAATATTTCGATAATTAACCCAAATTCGGTCCTGGCTGGGATTGAACGCGCGATCCTTGGGTTACTAAGCTGCAATGCTAACCATTACACCACGGCGCTGCCGTGTAAGATAATTGATGTAATCAGTGCATTAAATTAGTTTTATTGGTACTCATTAAACAAAGGTCTTTATGTCATTATTTGAGCATTAACACCTATTATTAGGAGAGTGTTGTATTTATTTTTTATTGATTTTCTTTAAAAGATAATTGATAGAACAGAACAGAACAGAACATACTTTTATTGACTTTTACGTTAAGTACATCATCATTATATATATACAATAATTACAAAATACATAATTAAATCACGTGTAACATACAAAGTATATGATTTATATCAGCTCTAAAGAGGATGATCTAAAAAGTGTTCACACATGCGTTATAGATATTCTATGTGACATCGCACATTTGAGATATAAAGCCAATTTTAAAAGAATCAGTTTGTTTTCAGTTTGCAATAATTCGATAAATTTAAAAATACTTTGTCTATTAAAATAATATTGAGCTATGTATTTCCTCCTTATATCAGAGTAACATGGGCATTTTAGAATGAAATGAAACTCATCTTCAATATCTTGAGTATTAAAATATTGACAAAAACGTTATTTCTTTCAATCCTATTGATACCATACCGACCTGCTTGAATTCTTAGAGAATGTGACGATAACCTTATTCTACTTACCAAACTTCTCAAATCGCATGGCAATACATCTAAATATGTTTCATAATGAAAATGATTTTTCACATTGTTATACAAATCTAAGACACCAGAATTTTGATATTAGAGTAATCATAACCTGCTTATGTAATTAATAAGTGAAAACTGGCAAATATTGGGCGTTGCACTAGTGGCGACGGAGTGTACTCCCTTATCAGGTGGGATGAGTAATCTCCCTTATATAGACTATATGTGAAGCTAGTGATTGATTGAATTGGATTTTATAGTCGCACCAACATCTAAGGTCATATGGCGACTTTCCAGCTTCCATTGGTGGAGGAAGACCCCAGGTGCCCCTCCGGGCAATTTTCGTGCACGGGCTGGCACCTGGGTAGAACCACCGACGTTCCGCAAGCCAGCTGGATAGCTTCCTCACATAAAGATTCCTAGGCCCCTGAGGGATCGAACCTACAGCGGTGAGGGGCAAGTGATTTCAAGTCAGAGACGTTAACCACTCGGCCACTGACGCCCCGTGAAGCTAGTGAACCAACACAACAGAAATGTCTATTTAATTATAAACAACTGTATTCCCACTGTCAAACTGATAAAGATCTAAAACTTAAAATGAAAAACCATATACCTTGGTTGATGAATTTAAACAACATATATAGATAAACTAGTTTCATGCATTCAAACTACATAATATTTTATCACCAGATTGTTATTATTAATGAAAGCTCCGACAAGTTTGAAAGCCAGATTGGACCATGTACGCCGGAGTTGTGGCCCTTGATTTTCGGAAATATGCTATATTTTGGCGTCATTAAGACGAAAGGGCCTTCGTTTGGCCAGATTTCAGTGAAACTTCAGGGATGATCAGTACCAAGCCTAGTTGTACATATTGTCACTGTGTTCCGGTTGATTGATTTTGGTGGAGTTATGGCCCTTTAAAGGTTTTAATACACAAACTTTGTCTGAACTAGTTCTCCTGAACCCCTTGCCAGATTTCAACGAAACTGTACAGGGATGATCAGCAGCAAGCCTAGTTGTGCATATCATCATCGCGTTCCGGTTTACAGATGTTTGGTGGAGTTATGGCCCTTTAAAGGTTTTTGATACACAAACATTCTCCGGGCTAGTTTTCCTGAACCCCTGCCCGGATTTCAATGAAACATGACAAGGATGATCAGTATCAAGCCTTGTTGTGCATATCATCGCCATATTCTGGTTGAATGATTTTTGGCAGAGTTATGGCCCTTTAAAGGTTTTAATAGACAAACTTCTGAACTCCTTGCCGGATTTCAACGAATCTTGGGGTGGGGATGATCAGTACCAAGCCTTGTTGCACCTGTCATTGCCATGTTTTAGTTGAATGAATTTTGGTAGAGCTATGACCCTTTAAAGGTTTTAATACACTAACTTTGTACAGACTAATTCTCCTGAACCTCTGGCTGGATTTCAACGAAACATGTCGGGGATGATCAGTACCAAGCCTAGTTGCGTATATCATCGCCATGTTCCGTTGAATGATATTTGAAAGAGTTATGGCCCCTTATACATAAACTTTATCTTTAGCCAGTAAAGCGTCCACAGGCCGTCTTGGGCCTCTTGTTATATTATTATGATATTACCATGACATATCCACACTATATCTAACAAATGTACAAAATGCAGCATTTAATTATTTAATGTTATATGAATTTAATGTAATATGATAACATTCATAATTATATTTCAAAAAGAAAATCAAACTGAACAGTAACCTTGAAATTCGAGTTATGAAACTAAAGCATATTGAGATCAAATGAATAACAATATCTAACTTTTCTGGGCTCTTCATTTGTCTTCGCCACTCGCCATAGACGAAACCAACCACTTTTGTCTAGCGCTTTTGCCAGTTTGGCGAATCTTTTTTTTTTTTGAAAAATCATTGACGGGTTCTCGGTGTTTACAGAAGAGCTAAAATCTATAGATGTGTTACAACATTTGCGCTTTATATTACATTCGGATTATTTTACATAGCGACGTCTAACTGCAACTCACTTGGTGTGCCTATACTGGAGGAAAATTAGAAACCCAACAAGAGCAACAAGAGCTCGCGGAAAAATGTCGCATTTTTCAACAACATTGTTTTCGCGCATTGAAACCAGGCCATTTATTTTGAGTTGTATGCGATGCCACAAAAAACATAATGATTATTGTGTCATCCGTTTTTTCCATCATGGTTAAATTTATATGATTGATTGATTGATTGATTGATTGATTGATGCACCAACACATAAAAAGGCCATATGTCAGCAAAAGGAATGCTCGCTCTTCATATACATCAAGATAAAAAATATGCAAAGTGAGCCAACAACATCCTCACCCCCATGTTCTGACTGTTCATCTCAACTAAGTGGACGGAGACACTGTGGTCTTATTCTACACTGGATGTAAACTTGATCTTCTACTTTGGATGGTACCACCGACATGGTACCACAGGGGGCCGTAATTAACCAATGAACATGAAAATTGAATTGGGTTTTACGGCGCACGAACTAGTGGCACAAACACAGTTTATATGAAATGACTCGATTCTATTGATTCTAGAATTATATTAACAAAATAATCTTATTTGACTTATATATATAATTATATATATATATTAATGATATAAAGATAAGAAAGTTATACAAATATTTAATCAGAATTTTTGTATTAAATTCTGCTAAAGTGGCTGAAAAAGCTTAGCCAAAAGTGGCTAAACAAAAATCCAATTGGCTAAAGAAAATTGAAGTGGTTTAGCCAAAGTGGCTCAACATTTTTGGTCCAATGAAGAGCCCAGGTTATGTACACGGTGTGTAATAATTAATTGAGAATTTGCGTACATTTGTATTAACTGCTAGCACATCATTTTAAATAGCACGTTAGTATGAATTAAATGACTCCATTTACAGCATGTTCGTAACATTCATATTTATTTGAATAATAAAGATATACCTGACAACTGAAGGTGCACATACCTGAGATTACAATGTCCATTTAAGCAACACCTAACACATTTACCGTATAATGCTTTAACGGCCATGCTGTCACAGTACTTTAATTGCTTACATGAACACTTTCATTTAAAATAGGATTTAAATCCCTTTACTGTTTTTTTTTGTCTTGAACAAAGACTGTCTAAACACACTATGAAGTTGGTATGGTGGATAGTGATGCAGATACCATGAACCATCAGTTGGTATGGTGGATAGTGATGCAGATACCATGAACCATCAGTTTTAACTGGGGTTGGGGGCAAATGTCCTACCCTGTTGTTACTATTGGGTGGGAGCCTGAGGGGAGTGGGGGAGGGAATGTCCTACCCTGTTGTTACTATTGGGTGGGAGCCTGAGGGGAGTGGGGGAGGGAATGTCCTACCCTGTTGTTACTATTGGGTGGGAGCCTGAGGGGAGTGGGGGGGGGGGAATGTCCTACCCTGTTGTAACTATTGGGTGGGAGCCTGAGGGGAGTGTGGGGAGGGAATGTCCTACCCTGTTGTTACTATTGGGTGGGAGCCTGAGGGGAGTGTGGGGAGAGAATGTCCTACCCTGTTGTTACTATTGGGTGGGAGCCTGAGGGGAGTGAGGGGAGGGAATGTCCTACCCTGTTGTTACTATTGGGTGGGAGCCTGAGGGGAGTGTGGGGAGGGAATGTCCTGCCCTGTTGTTACTATTGGGTGGGAGCCTGAGGGGAGTGTGGGGAGGGAATGTCCTACCCTGTTATTACTATTGGGTGGGAGCCTGAGGGGAGTGGGGGGAGGGAATGTCCTACCCTGTTGTTACTATTGGGTGGGAGCCTGAGGGGAGTGGGGGAGAGAATGTCCTACCCTGTTGTTACTATTGGGTGGGAGCCTGAGGGGAGTGGGGGAGGGAATGTCCTACCCTGTTGTTACTATTGGGTGGGAGCCTGAGGGGAGTGGGGGAGGGAATGTCCTACCCTGTTGTTACTATTGGTGGAAGCCTGAGGGGAGTGGGGGAGGGAATGTCCTGCCCTGTTGTTACTATTGGGTGGGAGCCTGAGGGGAGTGGGGGGAGGGAATGTCCTACCCTGTTGTTACTATTGGTGGAAGCCTGAGGGGAGTGGGGGGAGGGAATGTCCTGCCCTGTTGTTACTATTGGGTGGGAGCCTGAGGGGAGTGGGGGGAGGGAATGTCCTACCCTGTTGTTACTATTGGGTGGGAGCCTGAGGGGAGTGGGGGGAGGGAATGTCCTACCCTGTTGTTACTATTGGGTGGGAGCCTGAGGGGAGTGGGGGAGAGAATGTCCTACCCTGTTGTTACTATTGGGTGGGATCCTGGGGGGAGTGGGGGAGAGAATGTCCTACCCTGTTGTTACTATTGGGTGGAAGCCTGAGAGGAGTGGGGGAGGGAATGTCCTGCCCTGTTGTAACTATTGGGTGGGAGCCTGAGGGGAGTGGGGGGAGGGAATGTCCTACCCTGTTGTTACTATTGGGTGGAAGCCTGAGGGGAGTGGGGGAGGGAATGTCCTGCCCTGTTGTTACTATTGGGTGGGAGCCTGAGGGGAGTGGGGGGAGGGAATGTCCTACCCTGTTGTTACTATTGGGTGGAAGCCTGAGGGGAGTGGGGGAGGGAATGTCCTGCCCTGTTGTTACTATTGGGTGGGAGCCTGAGGGGAGTGGGACGAGGGAATGTCCTACCCTGTTGTTACTATTGGACGGGAGCCTGAGGGGAGTGGGGGAGGGAATGTCCTACCCTGTTGTTACTATTGGGCGGGAGCCTGAGGGGAGTGGGGGGAGGGAATGTCCTACCCTGTTGTTACTATTGGGTGGGAGCCTGAGGGGAGTGGGGGAGGGAATGTCCTACCCTGTTGTTACTATTGGGTGGGAGCCTGAGGGGAGTGTGGGGAGGGAATGTCCTGCCCTGTTGTTACTATTGGGTGGGAGCCTGAGGGGAGTGTGGGGAGGGAATGTCCTACCCTGTTATTACTATTGGGTGGGAGCCTGAGGGGAGTGGGGGGAGGGAATGTCCTACCCTGTTGTTACTATTGGGTGGGAGCCTGAGGGGAGTGGGGGAGAGAATGTCCTACCCTGTTGTTACTATTGGGTGGGAGCCTGAGGGGAGTGGGGGAGGGAATGTCCTACCCTGTTGTTACTATTTGGTGGGAGCCTGAGGGGAGTGGGGGAGGGAATGTCCTACCCTGTTGTTACTATTGGTGGAAGCCTGAGGGGAGTGGGGGAGGGAATGTCCTGCCCTGTTGTTACTATTGGGTGGGAGCCTGAGGGGAGTGGGGGGAGGGAATGTCCTACCCTGTTGTTACTATTGGTGGAAGCCTGAGGGGAGTGGGGGGAGGGAATGTCCTGCCCTGTTGTTACTATTGGGTGGGAGCCTGAGGGGAGTGGGGGGAGGGGGGAGTGGGGGGAGGGAATGTCCTACCCTGTTGTTACTATTGGGTGGGAGCCTGAGGGGAGTGGGGGAGGGAATGTCCTACCCTGTTGTTACTATTGGGTGGGAGCCTGAGGGGAGTGGGGGAGAGAATGTCCTACCCTGTTGTTACTATTGGGTGGGATCCTGGGGGGAGTGGGGGAGAGAATGTCCTACCCTGTTGTTCCTATTGGGTGGAGCCTGAGGGGAGTGGGGGAGGGAATGTCCTAGCCCTGTTGTTACTATTGGGTGGGAGCCTGAGGGAGTGGGGGAGAGGAATGTCCTACCCTGTTGTTACTATTGGGTGGGAGCCTGAGGGGAGTGGGGGGAGGATGTCCCTACCCTGTTGTTACTATTGGGTGGGAGCCTGAGGGGAGTGGGGGAGAGAATGTCCTACCCTGTTGTTACTATTGGGGTGGATCCTGAGGGGAGTGGGGGAGGAATGTCCTACCCTGTTGTTACTATTGGGTGGAAGCCTGAGGGGAGTGGGGGAGGGAATGTCCTGCCCTGTTGTAACTATTGGGTGGGAGCCTGAGGGGAGTGGGGGGAGGGAATGTCCTACCCTGTTGTTACTATTGGGTGGAAGCCTGAGGGGAGTGGGGGAGGGAATGTCCTGCCCTGTTGTTACTTGGGTGGGAGCCTGAGGGGAGTGGGGGGAGGGAATGTCCTACCCTGTTGTTACTATTGGGTGGAAGCCTGAGGGGAGTGGGGGAGGGAATGTCCTGCCTGTTGTTACTATTGGGTGGGAGCCTGAGGGGAGTGGGAGAGGGAATGTCCTACCCTGTTGTTACTATTGGGTGGAAGCCTGAGGGAGAGTGGGGGAGGGAATGTCCTGCCCTGTTGTTACTATTGGGTGGGGAGCCTGAGGGGAGTGGGGGGAGGGAATGTCCTACCCTGTTGTTACTATTGGGCGGGAGCCTGAGGGGAGTGGGGGAGGGAATGTCCTACCCTGTTGTTACTATTGGGTGGGAGCCTGAGGGGAGTGGGGGAGGGAATGTCCTACCCTGTTGTTACTATTGGGTGGAAGCCTGAGGGGAGTGGGGGAGGGAATGTCCTACCCTGTTGTTACTATTGGGTGGGAGCCTGAGGGGAGTGTGGGCGAGGAATGTCCTACCCTGTTGTTACTATGGGTGGGAGCCTGAGGGGAGTGTGGGAGGGAATGTCCTACCCTGTTATTACTATTGGGTGGGAGCCTGAGGGGAGTGGGGGGAGGGAATGTCCTACCCTGTTGTTACTATTGGGTGGGAGCCTGAGGGGAGTGGGGGAGGGAATGTCCTACCCTGTTGTTACTATTGGGTGGGAGCCTGAGGGGAGTGGGGGAGGGAATGTCCTACCTGTTGTTACAATTGGGTGGGAGCCTGAGGGGAGTGGGGGAGGGAATGTCCTACCCTGTTGTTACTATTGGTGGAAGCCTGAGGGAGTGGGGGAGGGAATGTCCTGCCCTGTTGTTACTATTGGGTGGGAGCCTGAGGGGAGTGGGGGGAGGGAATGTCCTACCCTGTTGTTACTATTGGTGGGAGCCTGAGGGGAGTGGGGGAGGAATGTCCTGCCCTGTTGTTACTATGGGTGGGAGCCTGAGGGGAGTGGGGGGAGGGAATGTCCTACCCTGTTGTTACTATTGGGTGGGAGCCTGAGGGGAGTGGGGGGAGGGAATGTCCTACCCTGTTGTTACTATTGGGTGGGGAGCCTGAGGGGAGTGGGGGTGAGAATGTCCTACCCTGTTGTTACTATTGGGTGGGATCCTGGGGGAGTGGGGGAGAGAATGTCCTACCTGTTGTTACTATTTGGTGGAAGCCTGAGAGGAGTGGGGGAGGGAATGTCCTGCCCTGTTGTTACTATTGGGTGGGAGCCTGAGGGGAGTGGGGGGAGGGAATGTCCTACCCTGTTGTTACTATTGGGTGGAAGCCTGAGGGAGTGGGGGAGGGGAATGTCCTGCCTGTTGTTACTATTGGGTGGGAGCCTTGAGGGGAGTGGGGGGAGGGAATGTCCTACCCTGTTGTTACTATTGGGTGGAAGCCTGAGGGGAGTGGGGGAGGGGAATGTCCTGCCCTGTTGTTACTATTGGGTGGGAGCCTGAGGGAGTGGGACGAGGGAATGTCCCTACCCTGTTGTTACTATTGGACGGGAGCCTGAGGGTAGTGGGGAGGGAATGTCCTACCCTGTTGTTACTATTGGGGTGGGAGCCTGAGGGGAGTGGGGGAGGGAATGTCCTACCCTGTTGTACTATTGGGTTGGAGCCTGAGGGGAGTGTGGGGAGGGAATGTCCTACCTGTTGTTACTATTGGGTGGGAGCCTGAGGGGAGTGGGGGGAGGGAATGTCCTACCCTGTTGTTACTATTGGGTGGGAGCCTGAGGGAGTGTGGGGAGGGAATGTCCTACCTGTTGTTACTATTGGGTGGGAGCCTGAGGGGAGTGGGTGGAGAGAATGTCCTACACTGTTGTAACTATTGGGTGGGAGCCTGAGGGGAGTGGGGGAGGAATGTCCTACCCTGTTGTTACTATTGGTGAGCCTGAGGGGAGTGGGGGAGGAATGTCCTGCCCTGTTGTTACTATTGGGTGGGAGCCTGAGGGGAGTGGGGGGAGGGAATGTCCTACCCTGTTGTTACTATTGGGTGGGAGCCTGAGGGGAGTGGGGGGAGGGAATGTCCTACCCTGTTGTTACTATTGGGTGGGAGCCTGAGGGGAGTGGGGGAGGGAATGTCCTACCCTGTTGTTACTATTGGGTGGGAGCCTGAGGGGAGTGGGGGAGAGAATGTCCTACCCTGTTGTTACTATTGGGTGGGATCCTGAGGGGGAGTGGGGGAGGGAATGTCCTACCCTGTTGTTACTATTGGATGGAAGCCTGAGAGGAGTGGGGGAGGGAATGTCCTGCCCTGTTGTTACTATTGGGTGGGAGCCTGAGGGGAGTGGGGGGAGGGATGTCCTACCTGTTGTTTACTATTGGGCGGAAGCCTGAGGGGAGTGGGGGAGGGAATGTCCTGCCTTGTTGTTACTATTGGGTGGGAGCCTGAGGCGAGTGGTGGGGAGGGAATGTCCTACCCTGTTGTTACTATTGGGTGGAAGCCTGAGGGAGTGGGGGAGGGAATGTCCTGCCCTGTTGTTACTATTGGGTGGGAGCCCTGAGGGGATTGAGGCGAGGGAATGTCCTACCCTGTTGTTACTATTGGGTGGGAGCCTGAGGGGAGTGGGGGAGGGAATGTCCCTACCCTGTTGTTACTATTGGGTGGGAGCCTGAGGGGAGTGGGGGGGGAGGGAATGTCCTACCCTGTTGTTACTATTGGGTGGGAGCCTGAGGGGAGTGGGGGAGGGAATGTCCTACCCTGTTGTTACTATTGGGTTGGAGCCTGAGGGAGTGTGGGGAGGGAATGGTCCTACCCTGTTGTTACTATTGGGTGGGAGCCTGAGGGGAGTGGGAGAGGGAATGTCCTACCCTGTTGTTACTATTGGGTGGGAGCCTGAGGGGAGTGCGGGGAGGGAATGTCCTACCCTGTTGTTACTATTGGGTGGGAGCCTGAGGGGAGTGGGTGGAGAGAATGTCCTACACTGTTGTTACTATTGGGTGGGAGCCTGAGGGGAGTGGGTGGAGAGAATGTCCTACCCTGTTGTACTATTGGGTGGAAGCCTGAGGGGATGTGGGGAGGGAATGTCTACCCTGTTGTTACTATTGGGTGGGAGCCTGAGGGGAGTGTGGGAGGGAATGTCCTACCCTGTTGTTACTATTGGGTGGGAGCCTGAGGGGAGTGTGGGAGGGAATGTCCTACCCTGTTGTTACTATTGGGTGGGAGCCTGAGAGGGGAGGGAATGTCCTACCCTGTTGTTACTATTGGGTGGGAGCCTGAGGGGAGTGGGGGAGGGAATGTCTACCCTGTTGTTACTAATTGGGTGGGAGCTGAGGGTAGTGAGGGGAAGAAGTCTACCCTGTTGTTACTATTGGATAGGAGCCTGAGGGGAGTGGGGGGAGGGAATGTCCTACCCTGTTGTTACTATTGGTTGGGAGCTCTTGGGGAGGGGAATGTCCTACCTGTTGTTCTATTGGTGGGAGCCTGGAGGGGAGTGAGGGGAGGGAATGTCCTACCCTGTTGTTACTATTGGGTGGGAGCCTGAGGGGAGTGGGGGAGGGAATGTCCTGCCCTGTTGTTACTATTGGGTGGGAGCCTGAGGGGAGTGGGGGAGGGAATGTCCTACCCTGTTGTTACTATTGGACGGGAGCCTGAGGGGAGTGGGGGAGGAATGTCCTACCTGTTGTTACTATTGGGTGGGAGCCTGAGGGGAGTGGGGGGAGGGAATGTCCTACCCTGTTGTTACTATTGGGTGGGAGCCTGAGGGGAGTGGGGGAGGAATGTCCTACCCTGTTGTTACTATTGGTGGAAGCCTGAGGGGAGTGGGGGAGGGAATGTCCTGCCCTGTTGTTACTATTGGGTGGGAGCCTGAGGGGAGTGGGGGGAGGGAATGTCCTACCCTGTTGTTACTATTGGGTGGAGCCTGAGGGGAGTGGGGGAGGAATGTCCTGCCCTGTTGTTACTATTGGGTGGGAGCCTGAGGGGAGTGGGGGAGGGAATGTCCTACCCTGTTGTTACTATTGGGTGGAGCCTGAGGGGAGTGGGGGAGGGAATGTCCTACCCTGTTGTTACTATTGGGTGGAGCCTGAGGGGAGTGGGGGAGGGAATGTCCTACCCTGTTGTTACTATTGGGTGGGAGCCTGAGGGGAGTGGGGGAGGGAATGTCCTACCCTGTTGTTACTATTGGGTGGAGCCTGAGGGGGTGGGGGAGGGAATGTCCTGCCCTGTTGTTACTATTGGGTGGGAGCCTGAGGGGAGTGGGGGAGGGAATGTCCTACCCTGTTGTTACTATTGGGTGGAGCCTGAGGGGAGTGGGGGAGAGGAATGTCCTACCTGTTGTTACTATTGGGTGGGAGCCTGAGGGGAGTGGGGGAGGGAATGTCCTACCCTGTTGTTACTATTGGGTGGAAGCCTGAGGGGAGTGGGGGAGGGAATGTCCTGCCCTGTTGTTACTATTGGGTGGGAGCCTGAGGGGGAGTGGGGGGAGGGAATGTCCTACCCTGTTGTTACTATTGGACGGGAGCCTGAGGGGAGTGGGGGAGGGAATGTCCTACCCTGTTGTTACTATTGGGTGGGAGCCTGAGGGGAGTGGGGGGAGGGAATGTCCTACCCTGTTGTTACTATTGGGTGGAGCCTGAGGGGAGTGGGGGAGGGAATGTCCTACCCTGTTGTTACTATTGGGTGGGAGCCTGAGGGGAGTGGGGGAGGGAATGTCCTACCCTGTTGTTACTATTGGGTGGGAGCCTGAGGGGAGTGGGGAGGGAATGTCCTACCTGTTGTTACTATTGGGTGGAGCCTGAGGGGAGTGTGGGAGGGAATGTCCTACCCTGTTGTTACTATTGGGCTGGGAGCCCTGAGGGGAGTGGGGGGAGAGAATGTCCTACACTGTTGTAACTATTGGGTGGAGCCTGAGGGGAGTGGGGGAGGGAATGTCCTACCTGTTGTTACTATTGGGTGGAAGCCTGAGGGGAGTGGGGGGAGGGAATGTCCTGCCCTGTTGTTACTATTGGGTGGGAGCCTGAGGGAGTGGGGGGAGGAATGTCCTACCCTGTTGTTACTATTGGTGGAGCCTGAGGGGAGTGGGGGAGGGAATGTCCTACCTGTTGTTACTATTGGGTGGGAGCCTGAGGGAGTGGGGGAGGGAATGTCCTACCCTGTTGTTACTATTGGGTGGGAGCCTAGAGGGAGTGGGGGAGGGAATGTCCTACCCTGTTGTTACTATTGGGTGGGATCCTGAGGGGAGTGGGGGAGGGAATGTCCTACCCTGTTGTTACTATTGGGTGGGAGCCTGAGGGAGTGGGGGAGGAATGTCCTACCCTGTTGTTACTATTGGGTGGGAGCCTGAGGGGAGTGGGGGAGGGAATGTCCTACCCTGTTGTTACTATTGGTGGAAGCCTGAGGGAGTGGGGGAGGGAATGTCCTGCCCTGTTGTTACTATTGGGTGGGAGCCTGAGGCGAGTGGGGGGAGGATGTCCTACCCTGTTGTTACTATTGGGTGGAAGCCTGAGGGGAGTGGGGGAGGAATGTCCTTGCCCTGTTGTTACTATTGGGTGGGAGCCTGAGGGAGTGGAGCGAGGGATGTCCATACCCTTGTGTTACTATGGTGGAGCCTGAGGGGAGGGGGGAGAGAATGGTCCTAGCCCTGTTGTTACTATGGGTGGGAGCCTGGGGGGAGTGGGGGAGGG
>JAWPHD010018646.1:0-38932 GCA_037043455.1 Cyrtodaria siliqua
TTATTCACTAGTACAGTAATGGATATCATCAGGACCCTCTGAGTCATACGCCTTTTTTTAGAGACATCTCGAAGTTCGGAGAGTGTGAACAGTTTATTGTTTTTCTCTAATGATTGTTTGAGGGTTCTAAAGATTCTCTCTATATTTTCTAGACGAAAACTATTGTGTATATAGTATATTAGTCTAATTAAAGCAGGGTCCCAATGATCAGTACATGAAAAATGCTTATTAATAAATGCAGACCATTCTCAAGTTTTTGCGTCTGTGTGATCAAGATCGATTCGGGACTTTTCGGCAACAAACCATTTCGGCACCTAGACGTTTCGGCATCAAAGCATTTCGGCATCTATTTTAATTTTTACCCTAAACAAAACGTTTACCCTAGACGCACGCATTTATATCTGAGTATTATAATAAAGTAAAGAAGAAAATATTTTATTTTGTTTTCTATAAGATCACTTGTAATTCATTTAAAATGCAAGGTTGATTACCTTGACGGCAACTCCGAAGCGGTTTTGAGCCTGAATACAACTAAAACATGAACATAGGGCCCATATGATAATCACTTGTAAAATTTAAGTAAATATGACTTTTATATTATATTGTAGCATGGTCACTGAAATTTCCTTTGTGATAGATCAGGTGTAAATCGTTTAATTGAAAATACTTGAATATGTTCCCTTTAACATGTATAATAATGTATACCTAAGACCAAATAAAAACTTATCTGTATTCATACAGTATCTTTTAATTCTTCACTTTACCTTCCTGTCATCTCCATATCGAGACTACAATTATGTGACTTGAACAAAGCCTCCACAAACTACCCATTATTAAAAATCATCTACATATAACGCATGCGTTATACTTTTCTTGTTCGACTTGAAATTGAGTTTCTTCTTTCACTTCTGTAAACAAAGAAGGCTGCTGGCAGTCATGTTTAATATCGCATCAAAGTGATTGTCACATACCTGTAGTCGTCGATATGGAGATGACAGTAAGGTAAAGTGAAGAATTAAAAGATACTGTATGAATACAGATAAGTTTGTTTTTTTTGGTCTTAGGTATACATTATTATACATGTTAAAGGGAACATATTCAAGTATTTTCAATTAAACGATTTACACCTGAGCTATATCAAAGTGAATTTCAGTGACCATGCTACAATATTATATAACAGTCATATTTACTTAAATTGTACAAGTGATTATCATATGGGCCCTATTTATGTTCATGTTTTAGTTGTATTCAGGCTCAAAACCGCTTCGGAGTTGCCCATAAGGCAATCAACTTTGCATTTTAAATGAATTACATGTGATCTTATAGAAAGTGTATATTTCTTAATTTATTTACTTCTTTACTTCATTATAATACTCAAATATAAATGGGTGCCGAAACGTCTAGGGTAAAAATTAAAATAGATGTCGAAATGGTTTGATGCCGAAACGTCTAGGTTCCGATTCAAGTTTCAAGTTTTATTTCATAAGCTGGGCCCAACTGGGCATGAGCATTAACAAACACAAATGAAAATAACATCAATAACAATATTTACAAAGTTGAATCATAACATAGAATATAAACACAAAATAATTTCAATTCAAGATTAAATGACTAGATGGAATGAGTTTCGTATATTAATACTGAGTAATAAATGTAAAATTAATAGGGGAAGGTGAAAAATAGTTACTTAAATTTATCAATAATTTTCTTAACAAATAATGACAGTTTTAACAATTCATAATTATCTATAGATTGAAAAATGTTTCTAAAATTATATGTATTTGCAATAATAGAATTAGAGGAAATATATTTCTTTCTTTCATTTTTAAAAAAAGTGCAAACAAAAATGTAATGAAATTCATCACCAAGCACATTTAAATGACACAAATCACAAGTTCTTAATCTTCTCTCTATATTATAAAGTCTGCCTTTTTCCACTGGGAGTTTATGATTAGAACATCTAAAATGGCAAAGTGACAATGCAAGATTCAGCGGTAAATCTACTAGATACCTCTCAAACGCAAAAGTATTTTTGAAAATTCTATAACTCACACATTTTGGGGATTCATAGACTGTGGTATTCCAGGATTGATTATATATATCTTTAATTCTGCTTTTTATTAAATTTCTAAAAACAAGTGGGGATGGAACATTTTGATTTAACCAATATTCAGAAAAACCAAGCTGATCAAGTGAAGTCTTGACATAACCTATCCAAGGAGAATGGAAAACATTGCTTTTATCAAGTTCATACATTAGTTTATACATTATACGACAAATCTTATCTTCTTTACTATTGACCAATTTACACCAGTAGTTCAGAACTCTACTCTTTATAATACAATCCATTGGCATTCTCCCAAGTTCACCATAAATCATAATATTTGGTGTTGAAGTTTTGAGTTTTAATACCATTTTACAATATTTTAACTGGAATTGATTAATAATATTTACATTCTCACAACCCCAGACCTCCGACCCATATAATAGTATTGGACTGACCATCGAATCAAATAGATGAAGTTGAAGATCAAGAGACAGACAAAGCTTTCTAGCCTTTTTAAGAACAGAGAACATGGCTTTTCTAGCCTGATCACAGAGATATTTTTTAGTTTTATTAAACTTGCCATTGTAGTTAAACTTCATACCAAGATAACTAAAGTCATCAACCACATCAAGATTTAAGCCCCCATAAGTAAATACTGGGATATTACGGATTTTACCTTTAGAAAAAACTACAACTTTAGTTTTTGCAATATTCACCTCTAGCTTCCAAGTATTACAATAATCATACATAGAATTAAGTGCTAGCTGTAGATCAGCAGCTGATTCAGCAAAGACAACAGTATCATCCGCATATAAAAGCAAATACAACTTGAGATATGTGTCAATAGTATCGTCACTAAGACGATCCCTAATACTATCAGAAAGACTCTCCAGGCCATCATAGGAACCAGACATATGTTGCACTAGATCATTAAGGAAGATCGAAAACAGTATTGGGGACAGGTTTTCGCCTTGACGAACACCTGTACAACTCACAAAGAAACTGGACAAGCCTTGACCAGAACGAACACACGATTTAGCTTTATCATACAGAGAATATATAACTTTGAAAACCTTGCCATCTATATTATTCTGTAACAGTTTTTTCCACAATGCCAATCTATGTACAGAATCGAACGCTTTACGGTAATCTATGAAAGAACAATAAAGTTTTTTATTTTTATGCAGATAAAAATCAACTAACATTTTTAATGTAAAAATGTGGTCTACAGTACTACACTTTTTCCTAAAGCCTGCTTGTTCTTCACCAAGAATTCCCGAGCTTTCCAAAAATTTATTTAGTCTAGTATTTAAGATTGCTGTAAACAATTTACCAAAGCAACTGAGTATTGTTATGCCTCTATAATTATCAGGGTTATTTATATCTCCTTTTTGTTTATAGATTGGAAAAATTACCCCTTTACACCAGATTTCTGGGATACTTGCATTGTTTAGTACAAGATTGAAAAAACTTTTTAATATGGGTAACATGATGTCCTTTGAATGTTTTATATATTCATTCAAGATATTATCATAAACAGAACAAGCCTTATTATTATTCAGGCTGTTTATAGCAACTAAAATCTCTTCATTACTTATCTCATTATTTAACTCATAATTGTATTCAGAAATATTTGATAAATCAATAGGGTCAAATGAATCATCATTATCTGTATTCCCTTCATTTAACTTACTAAAATGTTCAAAAAAAACCTCAGATGTTATATCTGAAATGACCTTTTTTTTATCATTTGAAAACTTATTTAATAGAGACCAATATGATTTTGGGTCGGACTGCTTAAGGTTACGGAACTTTTTATTCAAATCTTGGTGAAACTGACTATAACGTTTACTTATTTCTTTTTTATACATCTTACTACTGTCTTTTAAAGACTGTAAATTAGAATTTGAGTTACAACGCCTATAATCTGATTTTGCCCTCAAATATGCAAGTCGCTTGTTTTTACATGACGAATCGAACCACGGCTTATTTTTATTTTTTGGCAATCGACTACTTTTTGAAGTTGATACTAATTTAACCATGTCCGCTTTATCAGCAGCATTTACATAGATACTAGATAATTTTTCAGTAACAGAGTCTATATTTAAAATTACTTCTTCTCTTGGACACACCGATAAGTTTTCTAAGTCTTGCAAAATATTATTAAGTTCTTCTCGGTCAAAACTATTCCTAAATTCTGATTTTAGATCACGATTCCAAGTTGTTTTAATAACCTCTGGACTCTCGGTCGACCCTTCTTCATTATTAGAATTTATAATTTCACTTTTACATAGAATTGAAAACTTGACAGCCTTGTGTACATCTGATAAAAGTGGGTCAAAATCCAAAATATCAAAAGAGCTAAACATAGGGAAAAGCTCAGGTGATGCAACAACAAAATCTATAAGACTGCCCTTGACACAAGTATTCTGACCTATAAAAGCATCACTTCCACATCTTCCATTAACAATATGGATATCATGTGTTTTACACATATCTATAAGTCTATAACCAAAATTATTACATAATCTATCATTTGAATATCTTTCAAGAGGAAATTCGTCTAGGTGTCGAAATGGTTTGGTGCCGAAACGTCCCGAATCGATCTTGATCACACAGACGCAAACACTTGAGAATTATCTGCATTTAATAAGCATTTTTTGGGACCCTGCTTTAATTAGACTAATATACTATATACACAATAGTTTTCGTCTAGAAAAGGATTGACACGAGGTATAATAATAAAAAGTATTGACACGAGGTATATTAATAAAAAGGATTGACACGATGTATAATAATAAAAAGGATTGACACGAGGTATAATAATAAAAAGGACTGACACGAGGTATAATAATAAAAATGATTGACACGAGGTATAATAATAAAAAGGACTGACACGAGGTATAATAATAAAAAGTACTCACGTTAAGTATAAGCATCATGATCGTGCATATGCAACACAACATCCTTATGTGCGACTCCATGTCTGACAAATGCGTTACTCAACACTGAATGCAAAGTTGTGACTTAACATATCTATATATATATAAAGGACCCTAAATTGCTGTTATGCTGTACATGTGAATGGCTCATCTTGTCTTGTTAAGTCATATTAGGACCAGATGTCAAATGGATAATGCGCCTAATTATAGAAATGCCCAATAATGCACGCCAATGACATCTGAATTCTCGTTTCCGACAAAATGGCGGAGGAGACCTTAAATTCACCGATTATTGAATTACTAAGTTAAATATGTTACCTAATTCACACGTCAAGGACAGAATGGAACCACATTCCACGCAATTTGTTCGGTTTAGATCCACTTTTTCAATTTCCCAAAAGTCAGTTTCGACCTCTTCAAAAAACCTTCAAATCGCATCACACAATTATAAAATGTCATGGCGATTAACCAAAATGTCATTTGTACATTTATTGAGAAATTCACCGTAATTTAAGCATCGTCAGCAAAATGTAGAACTACCACATTTACTGTCATTATTATAGTATATAACAGTAAACGATGTGAATAACTAGAGCTGAACTTTTGTATCTAGTCCACCCTTATAGTTAGGATTTATCAAACTACTACAACTTGCAGCATTAAATAGTATCTTTAAGAATTAGCCACCGCCCGTGGAACGTAACATGTATTATCAAAGAAAGTTGTAGCATGGTCACTGATTTTGTATTTGCACAGGTGTAAATAGTTAATTGAAAATAACACCTGTCAGAATAAATGATGTACTCTAACTACCAGTTATCGGGAGTTAGAATATGACAGACAGCTGAAAAGGACATGCTACAAAACAAATAGAGCATGGACCCGATGAGACCATACTCTGTTAATCAATTGCAACCGTCCGTTGCGTGTTTCAAAGAAAATTAACCGATTGCCACGTCCTGCATAATATTATTTTTAACTCACAATGTTAATTTTGGGATACTTTTAAAATATAAGGAAACCGCTGAAATAAACTCAAATATTAAAAGTACGTTGTCGGATTGGGTAACTAAGAGTTAATTTTGTTAAACATGAAACTAAATTCATTTTGCAATGTTGTTCATTAACATTTAAAAGGGTAAAGTAAATAAAACTGTGGATGCAATCCAGAAAATAAAGCAAATTGTTGGGCCTTGCAGCACAAGGAACAGCTAATGCAAGAAATCGATAATGCAAGAAATAGATAATGCAAGAAACAGCTAATGTAAGAAACAGATAATGCAAGAAACAGATAATGCAAGAAACAGATAATGCATTCACGTGGTTACTGTCAGATTATTATAGACTCAACAGTGCAGCAACATCAAAAAAGAAATGAGATGTTGCTAAGACCCATCATATGCTCACCCAGATGGGTTAAAGGTCCACCATGTTTAATGTAGTATGGTTAGGTGTGCGGCGGGGGGGGGGGGGGGCGGGGGCGACGACGGTAAGTCGGGATGCCGTGGATGGTGGGGAGCGGCGAAGGGTAGGCGGGATGCCGTACGGGATGCCGCGGGCGCGCGGGCGGGCGGGCGGGCGGGCATGCGGGCGTGCATCCGTGTATGCGTGTGATTTATGGTATAGCATAAACACAGTACCAAAAATGTATGTATACTACTGTAGCTTATAGTTTGTTTGATTGATGTTTAACGTAATTTTTAGCACAATTTAGGCTATTTTAGTGGGGGATACAGACCATTCACTTATTCCTGGGTAGAACTAGTACTGTAAGTACTGAGTAAGACAGGGTTCCCGGATTCCTACTCTCGGGCGTCTCGAAATAGTGTTTAAATATAACCTCCAAGCCTGTTAGCAGAATTAGGCTTCCACATGCTACGTCCCTGATAACATTAGTTAGTCCCAGACGGTCTGTGGAAATTGTTTGTTTGAACACTTTTGGAAATTGACAAGTGTTCTGGGCAATTAAATATATTAGTATAACTTAACAGTTAATTTATTTCAATAAATACAAGAAAACTGTGATGCAAAGTATCACGAGCCGGTCAGAACAGTTACATAAGAAAACAGTGACGGGAATGAATACGAGTATGATACAAATAAACGAACAGTGTGTGTAGATGTTAGAATTTTTTTATTTGTCAACAATCAAAACACATTGATCATGAAATATTTGAGCACTAGATAAACTAGTCATCATGAGACAAAATGAACATGTTTTTAAGTGTGGCATCTGTGTTGTATAATGTTATAATATGAATATGATAGACATCTGAAATAGTATAGTAAAGTAAATTAAAGTAAAGTAAAGTGTTTGTTTATTATAGTGTCACCCCTATTGAAAGGACCTTATGAGACACCTTTGTCTTGAACATCATTACTTCCCGTTTCCTATTCTTTAATGTCAGGCACCAGGGCCCTGTTTTATTAAACATCGTACGATAAGTCTCAAATTTTAAAATCGTTCACTTTTTTCACCTAAGCATTCAATGTAGACAATTATGTGTGCATTTAGTACAGAAATATTACATGTATGAGAAAATGAAATGAAATCACGTTTATTTGAAAAGCGTAATTTATAATGAAGCATTTAAAACATCGATTTACGATCAACATGGTCGTAAGTTGTTTCATAAAACGGGCCCCAGGCAGTTATTTAACTAGCTGGCGGCTCACCAACCGGTCTCTCTTCAGTAACAAGCCCGCCTCTGACGGGACTCGACTTATGAGACACCTTTGTCTTGAACATCGTTACTTCCCGTTTCCTATTCTTTAATGCCAGGCACCAGGCAGGTAGGCAATCGGTAACAGTTATTTAACTAGCTGGCGGCTCGCCAACCGGTCTCTCTTCAGTAACAAGCCCGCCTCTGACGGGACTCAAACCTTCGACCTCCGGATTACGAGGCGGATGCCTTAACCACTAGACCACCGTAACTATATGTACTTGATCACTAAAAAGAACAGATTATAAAGAATTGGTAAATTATCATAGTTATAAACAAAAAGACAACTTAATGATAATAAAATAGCAACTGGATTGAACGATTAACGTCTATGAAGGTAATCTCAGTTTTTAGCAATTTTAAATTTACATTAGAAGAAACGGTGTAATGTTAGATGTTTTTTTATTATTGAAATCTGACAACAGTAGTTCATGAGAATAAATAGCAGTGGAACAGACATTGAAGTTTCATTAACTCTGTTTAATGATTGAAGAGGTGTTTTTTTTTTAAATCAGACAGCGCCAAAAAGCTGTACAAACAAAAGTAATATTCAAACACAATTTTCTTTATATTATTCTTGTAATCAATATCAATTATTGAACAAATGCAACCAACTGTATTCGTATGCAGATTTATATACTGTCAAACTCCCCGCAGTGGTTACTTTCCCTATAGGTTACAGTTTCTTTAACATTATTGGTTATAATAGCGTAAATGAGTCTCCATTGCCCTTCTATAGTAAAGTTAGAATGTTGACAACCTGTTAAAAACTCAAACCTCGTTAGAATTCTGGGAAACTTACTTTATCATGCAAATAAACATGTCTGCTATTAAACATCAACAAGGAAATAGGGGGTTTAATACCTTCTAAGAAACATTTCTTCAGTTGTATACTAACACCGGGTCAAAGGTCAACACTATTTTTACCACTTGCAATTTCATACCCTGTCTACTTTCACTTCTCAAATTTATATCAAAAACTGTCAAAAACATGATGAGCTGCACTTTCAAATATCAACAACATGTCCAGAATACAGTTACAGCCAAACAATAACAGGAAACTGCACTAAAAAAAGTTTTTAAAGAAAAAAAGATTAGCACTCTTTAATACAGAACTACTTTCGATGCACCAGGCGAGCACATCCTGTTGATTTAGTGTAATTAGACCTATTGGCTACAATATCACTGCGCGGAGATTAAAGACTGTATCCCTGAAATTTACATCTAATAACCAGTAAGAACCAGTTATACGTTTATGCGCAGATCATAATTGGTAGACTGTATCCCTAATTCAAGTAGTAAAATAAAATGACCGTATGGAACTGGACCACTATTAATTTCCCATATACTTACATTATAGCCTAATATGGTGTCACACATGCCATCATACTCCGTCATACTTGAAACTGTCAGTAAACCATCTTCAAAGCCAGCATAACACAGACATAGCAAAAAAGCAAGCTCCATTTCGGCTTTCAACTTCAGAATTTTGCTCAAAGTGAAAGTAGGTATCGATTCTGACGACTTCAGGTCAAATCTGACGAAGAACACAAATAAATCTTACCTCACAACAAGTAGTGCCATTCACTTGTCTCAGCTCTGATTCTTGCAGCAAAATATCTGGGAATCTACTCTCTACACAAAAATGTTAATCTACACTAATTGTGGAGTGCACTTTCATTCACACAGCATCTCAAATGACACTACTGTCAACTGTATATAGGACTACTTTCGGCAACTACCATTTTGACCCCCTGGTGCCCGGTCCAAGTCCGTATAGCAATTTGACTGCGTCCCGGTATTCTTACTAACATACAGTTGTTTTATGAATAGTAAAATGACGTTGATACACAGTCTAACACCCATAGCAGCTTTCTGAGTCCGGGATAAATATATCAAGGCTCCGGCAATAATTAAAATATGTAAATGTAGCAGTAACATAACATTCTTACACCTGTTGTCTGTATGCCAGGGATTAACATGTGTCTTCCTTGATACACACATTTATATTCAAAGGAATAATATATATATTAAAGTCCTTGTGCAGGTAAAGATAAATAAAACAAGAGGCCCAAGAGGGCCTGTGGACGCTCTCCTGGCTAAAGATAAAGTTTATGCACAAGGGGTCATAACTCTTTTAAATATCGTTCAACCAGAACATGGTGATGATATAGGCAACTAGGCTTGGTACTGATTGTCCCTGACAAGTTTCGTTGAAATCCAGCCAGAGGTTCAGGAGAACTAGTCTGTACAAAGTTAGTGTATTAAAACGTTTAAGGGGCCATAACTCTGCCAAAATTCATTCAACCAGAACAAGGCAATGATAGGTGCAACTAGGCTTGGTACTGATCATCCCCATCAAGATTCGTTGAAATCCAGCAAGGAGTTCAGAACAGACTAATCTGGACGTTTCTCTACTAAAACCTTTAAAGGGCCATAACTCTGACAACAATCATTCAACCCGACTATGGAGATGCTATGCAAAACTAGGCTTGATACTGATAATTCTTGTCAAGTTTCGTTAAAATCCAGCCAGGGGTTCAGGAAAACTAGCCCGGAAAATGTTTGTGTATCAAAAACCTTTAAAGGGCCATAACTCCACCAAAAATATGTTAACCGGAATGCGACGATGATATGCACAACTAAGCTTGGTGCTGATCATCCCTGTAAAGTTGTGTTGAAATGTGGGGAGACGTTCAGGAGAATAGTCCAGACAAAGTTTGTGTATTAAAACCTTTAAAGGGCCATAACTCTGCCAAAAATCATTCAACCGGAACACGGCAAAGATTTGCACAACTAGACCTGGAACTGATCATCCCTAAAAAGTTTTGTTTAAATCCGGCCAGGGGTTCAGGAAAACTAGTCAGGACAAAGTTTGTGTATTAAAACCTTTAAAGGGACACAACTCCGCCAAAATCATTCAACTGGAACACAGTGACGATATGTACAACTAGGCTTGGTACTGATCATTCCTGAAAAATTCAATGAAATTTGGCCAAATGAAGGCCCTTTCTTCTTAATGAGGCCAAAATATAGCATATTTCAGAAAATCAAGGGCCATAACTCCGGTGTAAATGGTCCAATCTGGCTGGTTTTCAAACTTGTCGGACTCATTGATAGTAACAATCTGGTAAAGTTTGGTAAAGATCGGATGAAAAATGAAGACCCTATCGTATTAAGGCAAAATATAGAATTTTTAACTAAATCAAGGGCCATAACTCCGCTGTTACTGGTTCGATCTGGCTGGTTTTTGAACCTGTCTGAGCTTTCATTGATATTAACAATCTGGTAATTTTTGGTAAAGATCGGATGAAAAATGAAGACCCTATCTTCTTAACGAGGCAAAATATAGCCTTTTTTAACTAAATCAAGGGTCATAACTCCACTGTTACTAGTCCGATCTGACTGGTTTTCAAACTTATCCGAGCTTTCATTGATATTAACAAGATGGTAAAGTTTAGTAAAGATCAGATGAACAATGAAGCCCTATCGTCTTAACGAGGCAAAATATAGCATTTTAAACTAAATCAAGGGCCATAACTCCGCTGTTACTAGTCAAATATGAATGGTTGTCAAACTTGTCCGAGCTTTCATTGATATTAACAATCTGATAAAATTTGGTAAAGATCGGATGAACAATGAAGCCCCTATCGTCTTAACGACGCAAACTATAGCATTTTTAATTAAATCAAGGGTCATAACTCCGCTGTTACTAGTTCGATATGGCTGTTTTTCGAACTTGTTCGAGCTTTCAACGACATTAACAATGTGGTAAATTTTGGTAAAGATAGGATGAAAAATGAAGGCCCTATTGTCTTAACGAGGCAAAATATAGCATTTTGAACTAAATCAAGGGCCATAACTCCGCCGATACTAGTTCGATCTGGATAGTTTTCGAACTTGTCCGAGTTTTCATTAATAGTAACAATCTGGTAAAGTTTGGTAAAGATCGTGTGAAAGATGAAGGCCCTATCATCTTAACGAGGCAAAATTTAGCATTTTTAACTAAATCAAGGGCCATAACTCCGCCGATACTGGTCAAATCTGGCTGGTTTTCAAACTTGTCCGAGCTTTCATTGATATTAACATTCTGATAAAGTTTGGTAAAGATCGGATGAACAATGAAGCCCCTATCGTCTTAACGAGGCAAAATATAGAATTTTTAACTAAATCAAGGGCATAACTCCACTGTTAATATTTTGATCTAGCTGGTTTTCTAACTTGTCCGAGCGTTCATTGATATTAACAATCTGTGCAAGTTTGGTAAAGATCAAATAATAAATGAAGGTGCTAGAGCGTTCACAAGGATTAATATGGCATTTTTCAGCAAAACAAGGGCCATAACTCCATTGAAATTATTTCGATCTTGCCGGTTTTCGAACTTGTTTGAGCTTGCATTGATATAAAGACACTGTCAAAGTTAAGTTAAGATCCGATTAATATTGAAGGCCCTAGAGTGTTCACAGGGCAGAAAATAGCATTTTTCAGAAAGATCTAGGGCCATGACTCCGGTGTTACTGACCCAATTCAGCTGATTTTCGAACTTGTCCAAGCTATAATTAGTATTAACAATCTGTGCAAGTTTGGTAACGATCAAATAATAAATAAAGGTGTTAGTGCGTTCACAAGGCAGAAAATAGCAATTTTCAGAAAAAAACAAGGGCCATAACTCCGGTGTTACTGATCCGTTTTGGCTGGTTTTCGAACTTGTCCGAGCTTTCATTGATATTAACAATCTATGCAAGTTTGGTTAAGATCAAATAATAAATGAAGGTGCTAGAGTGTTCACAAGGCTTAATATGGCATTTTTTAGCAAAACAAGGGCCATAACTCCAGTGAAACTGATCTGATCCGGCTGGTTTTCGAACTTGTCCGAGCTTTCATTGATATAAAGACACTGGCAAAGTTTCGTAAAGATTCGATGAATAATGAAGGCCCTAGAGTGTTCACAAGGCAAAAGTTAACAGACGGACGGCCGACGGACGACGGACGGACGGACGGACGACAGACGACGAACAACTCGCCATCCCATAAGCTCTGCTGGCCTTCGGCCAGTAGAGCTAATAAAAATCAAGAAATTCTTTTAAAGTGACTGTTCTATTCTATTCCGCTAGTACTTTCACTGCTTATTTAAGCAGATCTGCAGGCGTTAGCATAAATAACATAAACATACACATATGACGTCATTACGCGAAGCTTCACGTGTGTTGTTTTTTTACTTATCCTAATTCAATGAAGTTTGTTTTGTTTTAGCCATATCGACACCGAAAAGGTCTTTGCAGAAATCCTATTTTTCAGCTAGTTCTGTAAAACATATAAAACATAAATATTTCTACATAAATTCACTTTTCACCCCCATCCCCACCCCCTCCGCGGAGGGATATATAATTGCTTTGTCCGTCCGTCCGGTTCCATAACTTTGGTAATGCCTCATCCGATTTCAATAATATTTTGCACAAATGTTCACCACCTTAGTACGAAAACCTTTTTTTTCTTTTCGGAATTTGATTTTGATCAATACTTTCTGAGAGGCACCGTCCATCGGCGTGGTAAAGTTAGCAGAATGGCAGAACAGCAGAATAGTTTTCATTCTGCCAGCAGAATGGGCAGAACAGCAGATTTCTTTTTGTTCATTCTGCCAGCAGAAAAGCAGAATGAAAAAGTTTCAAAATAACGCTGTTCTTTGTGCCTAAAGGTCCGTGGCATTAATACAAAACAGTTTTTCTTCTGATCTTCCTTCTCTAAAGTGCTTCAGCATGTTCAGTGCTTTGATTAAGCTTCATCAGACAGTTTCACACACTACTTTTTTATGTTTCCCTATTAATTACTGGTTAGGAGAAACAATCAGCTATGCCCGCTGCTGCACTACATTTCAAGGACTAAAAACAAAAAACGGAAAATAAATGCTAAACTTATGCATTTAGGATCATTTACCCCTCCCCGCACCGCCCCCACCCCATGCTACCGCTGCTAACATAAATGTGGTACTGAATGGAAGAATCAATTGCCTACCTACTTACACTAATATTTGTGAAAATGTAATCGGGACATCATATAAGTTATATATTGTCTAATTTACAAGCAGATTATACTGGCTTTATCAATCAACGTGCTGATTTTAATGCTTGAAAACTACTTTAAGCGTGTGGTATGTCCCTTTAAATGCTACCTGGAGATCTTCCTTTTATCTTGAATTAGGGGCTGGCGTGGCACTATGTATTATTTATGTTTTATGCATAACATAACAACATAATACGTAACAAATACAAATTTAATTACTTAAACATAGGAAATAAATAGTGAGTACGAGATGAATACGAGTTGACAATTCGAAAATGTATATGTGTGCGAGTTGACCAAAATTAGTACGAGTTGACTTAAATACGAGTTGACCAGTTGGATAGCACTGTCTTGAAAAATACAGAGAACCCGGGACTGGCCCTACTGCGGTTCTTTGGCGTGTTCTTGAGATGAACACGTTCTCTCAGCCTCCGTCGGGTGGGAGCAACTAAACATTTGCAACGTTGTTTTTAAATGTTCTATGTCAAATATTTACTTTTCAACTGCACTCGTCCTAATTACACCTAATATGCATTGTTGAACTAATTTCTCGACAATGCTATTGTTCTCACACATCAATTAATTTTCCCACAGGGTTACTGTACAGCCTTTTCCAACATTTGAGCTTCAAAGCTGGGCAGCAAATGAAGTCCAGATCGTGTTAACGAGGCCAAATTATAGCAAATTTCAGAAAATCAAGGGCAATAAATCCGGTATTACGAGTCCGGCTGTTTTTCGAAAGTGTCCAAGTTTTCATTGATATTAACAATTTGGTAACGTTTGGTAAAGATCGGATGAAAAATAGACAATAGACAAAAATGAATGTGCTAGAGTGTTGACATCAAAAGGTTAACACCTTTTTTCAATAATTCAAGGACCATAACTCCCGTGTTACTGGTCCGATCTGGCCGGTTTTCTAACTCATTCGAGCTTTCATTGATATAATTACACTGGCAAAGTTTCGTAAATACCAAATACAAAATGAAGGTGCTAGAGTGTAAACAAGGCTTAATATGACATTTTCAGCAAATCTAGGGCCATAACTCTGGTGTTACTAATTTGATCTGGCTGGTTTTCAAACTCTTCGAGCTTTCATTGATATAAAGACACTGGTAAAATTTCTTAAAGATCCGATTAATAATAAAGTCACTATTGCGTAAACAAGACAAAAGTTAACGGATGGACGACGGACGGACGAATGACGACTCGCCATCGAATAAGCCAATCTCTACCCAGAGTACACTCGTTCCTCATTTGACTCAGTCAACGTCAAAGGAAGTAGGGTGAACGGTTAGGTCACGTGATTATTCAAAAACAGTTATGACGATGTTTATAATAAATTCTTTTGCGTGATCTGCAAAGATAAAATTTAGACCTATATTAAATAATTTCAATTTGTATTTCTATGAGTTATTTTTTTTAGTAATTTTCTGCTATCGCGCTTCGGTTTGAAATGTTTACATATGCATTTCGATTGAGAAGACCTAAGTACGTATTATTTTTGTAGTAAAATAGTCCCGATTAAAACTAAACTGTTTTCATGCATTATTTCAAATCTTGCAACATCTAATTTGCAGATATTCTGAAAATTATATTTACACAAGAAATAAAAAAGTTTCAGGATTTAACAGGTTTTACCAAAATCTTGTAATTTAGTAGTTAACAGAGTAATTTAGTAGTTAGCACCGAGTGCAAGGAACGATAACTCTGCGTGGAGATTGCGAATAAGCTCCCTAAAAAATCAAATGAGTCAATGTGTATAACTGTTTTTTTTAAAAACAAGGGCATCTGTGTGACTATGATGAAAAAGTAGCTACTCTTCAGGTCTTACACCGCAATTAATTTTCCTATAGGGTTACTGTTTTACTTGCTTTTTTCAAACATTCAGCTTCAAAGCTGGGCAGCTATCATTGTTGTTGGTTAACTTTCTTCAGTATAGCCAAGACCAATAATTTAAAACAATAAAATACATAAGTTAGTTATGTTTTTTTTCTCGCTCATGTTTATGTGACCTCTATGGACGGATACTAAACATTGACTCTAGCTATTTTTGGAGATATATGGAAAAGAGAGTCAATGACACTTCCGAGGTAGAGACAAGGACGAAACAAACACGACAGAGGGTGAGTTCAACTCGTTATATAAATCCAACGATTTTTTTAGAAAAATCGGGGAATGCTATTCCAATGTGTTCAAACCATGTTCATGTTGTAACAATATTGCCAATTGTTGTTTAAATTTACGCCTATGTATTTTATAAGTGTGGGCGGTCTGTGTGGTTTCTCTTTTCGGTACATATTTATATTTATTTATGAAAGTTATATTCTGTATACGTGGAGATAAAAAGTCCATTAGAAAACAGTGTATATCGGATTTATCGTCAGTTTTAGGTAAGAGCTAGAGGTCAATGATCCGGAGCTAGAGTCAGTGATACGGAGAACGTCAATGCTAGGTGCAGTCGATAGCCCAAAACCGTATTAATTGCCACGGTACCATTTACGATCTTAGCCGACTTACCTCCGATGACGTTTGATGTTTGTCTGCAATCTTGTCTTGTTGTGCCCTCAATGGTTGCTCTGGCTCTGCCAAGTCACTGAGTACTTTCTTTGTGGCTTTCTAGGCTATTTTTTTTTTTGTATGTATATATGCACGAGCATCTTTGTGTTTTACTTATATTGCCTATTAATGCTGCCTTGTTGGTTAGAGAATAGTTCATGGCGGGGATTTCTTTATTTACACTGTCCCATTTTATTGGGTTGACAGTACGGTAAGTGTGAGGTTTGGTGCACCCTAGAAACTGGTTTAAACCCCCAGATGCCTTTTTTGCCACTGATCGTTCCAAGGCGGTAGCCCTATTGTCAACCCTTTTGTGTTTGCGATGTCTTATTTGGCCTTTTATTCATGTTTGTTCTTTGTTTCTGTGTGTGTTTGTGGTTGACTGTTGTCCTTGTGTGCTGCTTTTCCTGTTCGATTTTTATATCTATATTTACCTCAGGACACTGGCACTTGACTCGCAAATATTATAAAAAACAGCAACACATTACCATATGTTTATATATATATTTATATATATACATCGTAATGAAGATAGTTGACACCAAATCTTATGGTCAAATACAATCAGTGCAAGTTTGGTTAAGATGGTTCAAGAAATGTGGCCTCTGTTGTGTTAACAAAATTGATATAAAGACACTGACAAAGTTTGGTAAATATCAAATACAAAATGAAGATGCTAGAGTGCAACACCTGGGGCAGGGCCAAATGTGACACCAGGGCTAAATGTAATATATGAGAGCTGTGTGCCTTGTGGTTTAAGAGAAGATTTTATAAAGCTTTTCCCTGTACAAGTCTATGTACAACATGTGACCGCTGTGGAGGGCCAAATGTGACCCCAAGATCACCATTGAAACAAACTTGGTAAAGGACCATACGAGTGTAGTAAATGCAAAATATTAAACCTCTGGCTCTTGTAGTACCAGAGAAGAAGACTTTTTAATGTCTTTCCTATATAAGTCTATGTTAAACTGTGACCCCAGGGCGGGGCCAAATTTGACACCAGGGTCACCATTTGAACAAACTTGGTAGAGGACCATAAGCTTATAGCAAACGCAAAACATTAAACCTCTGGCTCTTGCAGTTCCAGAGAAGATTTTTTATGTTTTTCCTATACAAGCCTATGTAAAACTGTGACCCCCGGGGCGGGGCCAAATGTGACCCCAGGGTCACCATTTGAACAAACTTGGTAAAGGACCATACTCTTATAGTAAATGCAAAATATTAAACCTCTGGCTCTTGTAGTTTCAGAGAAGACTTTTTTTTAAAAAAGTCCTATATAAGTCTATGTAAAACTGTGACTCCCGGGGCTGTGCCAAATTTGACTTTTGAACAAACTTGGTAGAGGACCATAAGCTTATAGCAAATGCAAAGTATTAAACATCTTGCTCTTGCAGTTCCAGAGAAGAAGATTTTTTAAGTTTTCCCCTAAACAAGTCTATGTAAAACATGTGACCCCTGGGGCGGGGCCAATTGTGACCCCAGGGTCACCATTTGAACAACTTGGTAAAGGACCATACTCTTATAGTAAATGCAAAATATTAAACCTCTGGCTCTTGTAGTTTCAGAGAAGATTTTGTTTTAAAAAAAAACGTCCTATATAAGTCTATGTAAAACTGTGACCCCCGGGGCTGTGCCAAATTTGACATTTAAACAAACTTGGTAGAGGACCATAAGCTTATACCAAACTCAAAATATTAAACATCTGGCTCTTGCAGTTCCACAGAAGAAGATTTTTTAAGTTTTCCCCTAAACAAGTCTATGTAAAACATGTGACCCCTGGGGCGGTGCCAAATGTGACCCCAGGGTCACCATTTGAACAAACTTGGTAAAGGACCATAATCTTATAGTGAATGGAAAATATTAAACCTCTGGCTCTTGTAGTTTCAGAGAAGAAGATTTCTTTCCCTTTACAAGTCTACGTAAAACTGTGACCCCCGGGGCGGGGCCAAATTTGACATCAGTGTCACCATTAGAACAAATTTGGTAGAGGACCATAAGCTTATAGCAAATGCAAAATATTAAACATCTGGCTCTTGCAGTTTCAGAGAAGAAGATTTTTTAAGTTTTCCCCTAAACAAGTCTATGTAAAACATGTGACCCCTGGGGCGGTGCCAAATGTGACCCCAGGGTCACCATTTGAACAAACTTGGTAAAGGACCATAATCTTATAGTGAATGCGAAATATTAAACCTCTGGCTCTTGTAGTTTCAGAGAAGAAGATTTCTTTCCCTTTACAAGTCTACGTAAAACTGTGACCCCCGGGGCGGGGCCAAATTTGACATCAGGGTCACCATTAGAACAAATGTGGTAGAGGACCATAAGCTTATAGCAAATGCAAAATATTAAACATCTGGCTCTTGCAGTTTCAGAGAAGAAGATTTTTTAAGTTTTTCCCTATACAAGTCTATGTAAAACATATGACCCATGGAGCGGTGCCAAATGTGACCCCAGGATCACCATTTGAACAAACTTCGTAAGGAACCATAATCTTATAGTGAATGCGAAATATTAAACCCCCTCTGGCTGTTGTAGTTTCTGAGAAAGAAGATTTTTTAATTGTTTTCCCTATATAAGTCTGTGTAAAACTGTGACCCCCGAGGCGGGGCCAAATTGGACCCCAGGGTCACCATTTGAACAAACTTAGTAGAGGATCATAAGCTGATGATACATGGGATGCATGTGGGCTCTGTGCCTTGTGGTTTCAGAGAAGAACATTTTTAAAAGGTTTTTTCCTATATGTCTATATGAAAAACATGCAACATCTCAATATATAAACATTGGGGAACGGCCGCTTTTAACCCCTGGGGATTTCATTTGAACAAACTGGATAGACTATGCATTGGCGACCATTTTAAAAGAAAAACTGTTGAAATCTATCCAGCGATTCTTGAGAAAAAGATTTGTTAAGTTTTCGATTATATATGGTAATAGCGGCCATCTTGGATGTCGCGCTGACTTAGTTTAAAAAAAACTAAAAGCATTCATCTAAGGATCATCAGTGTGAAGTTTGGTCAAAATTGTCCAAGCGGTTTCTGAGGCGAAGTCGTTTGAAGAAAAATTAACGACGACGGACGACGGACGAAGAGTGATCCCAAGAGATCACCTTGAGCTTTCGGCTCAGGTGATCTAAAAACCCATAAAGATTTGACCCATTTATTGCAGATGTTCCGTCTAAAATAAAATGAAACATGGATAATTCTAAATTACCTCGCTTTTAATTGAATATCGTTTGAAATTTAAGTAACTGTAATTCAGCGTTTACATTAAATATTTCGAAACTTTCTTTTGCAAACGTATTTGTATTGGTAATTTAGTAAAACATGATGTCAAAATAGTTGGCATCTTTTATAATTAGGAGCATTGAAAGCTGCACTAATTCGAAGTACTTAACAAAGTCCTATGTAACCAGTGTTATAATTTATTTCTAAGAAAACACATCGAATTGAAAACTAAAAAAATCAGAGAAGACAATTTAAAATCGTTATTTGCAGCTCAACTGTGCCTCTAATCAAGCATGAAATACACAAACAATGAGAAATTATTGACATATTCTGGTGGGTACTTATTAAGAATTTTGAAAAAAATGTTGTTATGGTAGCAATCGGTGATTTTACTTAAAGTTCTCTCCATAGGTTTAATTCCACTAAATCAGCCGGATGTGCTTGCCTGGTGCAGTCGAAAGTAGTTCTGTATTAAAGTGTGCTAATCCTTTTTTTCTTTAAAACCTTTTTTTAGTGCAGTTTCCTGTTAGTTTTTGGCTGTAACTGTATTCTGGACATGTTGTTGATATTTGAAAAGGGAGCTCATCATGTTTTTGACAGTTTTTTTTATATAAATTTCAGAAGTGAAAGTAGACAGGGTATGAAATTGCAAGGGGTAAAAATAGCTTTGACCCGGTGTTAGTAAACAACTAAAGAAATGTTTCTTAGAAGGTATTAAACCCCCCATTTCCTTGTTGATGTTTAATAGCAGACATGTTTATTTGCATGATAAAGTAATTTCCCAGAATTCTAACCGGGTTTGAGTTTTTAACAGGTATTCAACATTCTAACTTTACTATGGAAAGGCAATGGAGACTCATTTACGCTATTATAACCCATATAGTGCCTTTTTTTGTACGAACTGTGAACATATTGCGATAAATGGGAATCAGCCCTAAAGGAACGGTGTAAAGGATTTGAAACAAATCTTTAATTTGACAAAGATACAGACTTCGAAACGAGGTTGGTGTCAACTATCTTCATTAATTGTGTTTATATATACAGTAGGAGTATCTTTTTTTGTTTTACTTGTTTTTATAATATTTGCTGCTCAAGTGCCAGTTCCTCGGAGGTTAGTCGGATAAGACCGCACATGATATCGTCGCAGTTAAAATGGTCTGGGACCATCGACTGCACCAAGCATTGACGCTATCTCCGTATCATTGACCCTAGCTCCGGATCATAAATTGACGATACATCCGCTATACACTGTTTTCAGACAATGAGTACATGATAGGCTTTTCATATCCACGTATACACACATCTGACTTTCATGAATAACTACAATATGCACCGAAAAGTACGATCTGTCGAAGAAACCACACAGGCCTCGTAAATTTAAACAATAATTGGCAATATTTTTGCAACATGAACATGGTTTAAACACACATAATTGGAATAATTGGAATAGCATTCCCAGATTTTTCAAATAAATCCTTGGATTTATGATATAATGAAAAATAACGAGTTGTGTTTTACCGTCCTTGTCTCAACCTCGGAAGTGTCATTGACTCTCGTTTCCATTTATCTCCAAAACAAAAAAGCTAGAGTCAATATTTAGTACCCGTGCTACGGATATACAAATTTCATACACTATCTAGCCGAATATTTGGTGCTTAGGACAAACACTTCTGAAAGTTGAATGAAACCTCATATCAACATGGGATTTTCTGTATCATCTGTCAATCAAAGAAAAACCTATTTTTCAAATTAAAAATGCTATTGTTAGTTTGAATTGACGGCAAGTGGAAGGTATATATATGCTATTGTTAGTGTGAACTGACGGCAAGTGGAAGGTTTATATATGCTATTGTTAGTGTGAATTGACGGCTAGTGGAAGATTTATATATGCTATTGTTAATTTGAATTGACGGCAAGTGGAAGGTATATATATGCTATTGTTAGTGTGAACTGACGACTGATGGAAGGTTTATATATGCTATTGTTAGTGTGAACTGACGGCAAGTGGAATGTTTATATATGCTATTGTTAGTGTGAATTGACGGCTAGTGGAAGGTTTATATATGCTATTGCTAGTGTGAACTGACGGCTAGTGGAAGGTTTATATATGCTATTGTTAGTGTTAACTGAAGGCTAGCGGAAGGTTATATATGATATTGTTAGTGTGAATTGACGGCTAGCGGAAGGTTTATGTTATTGTTAGTTTGAATTGACGGCTAGTGGAAGGTCGTAAGTGTGAACTGACGGCTAGTGGAAGGTTTATATATGCTATTGTTAGTGTGAATTGACGGCTAGGTGGAAGGTTTATATATGCTATTTTTAGTGTGAATTGACGTCTAGTGGAAGGTTTATATATGCTATTTTAATGTGAATTGACGGCTAGTGGAAGGTTTATATATGCTACTGTTAGTGTGAACTGACGGCTAGTGGAAGGTTGCTAGTGTGAACTGACGGCTAGTGGAAGGTTTATCTATGCTATTGTTAGTGTGAACTGACGGTTAGTGGAAGGTTTATCTATGCTATTGTTAGTGTGAACTGGCGGCTAGTGGAAGGTATATATATGCTATTGATAGTGTTAACTGACGACTGGTGGGAGGTATTATATGCTATTGTTAGTGTGAATTGACGGCTAGTGGAAGGTTTATATATGCCATTGTAAGTGTTAACTGACGGCTAGTGGAAGGTTTATATATGCTATTGTTAGTGTGAACTGACGGCTAGTGGAAGGTTTATATATGCTATTGTTAGTGTGAATTGACGGCTAGTGGAAGATTTATATATGATATTGTTAGTGTGAACTGACGGCTAGTGGAAGGTTTATATATGCTATTGTTAGTGTGAACTGACGGCTAGTGGAAGGTTTATATATGCTATTGTTAGTGTGAATTGACGGCTAGTGGAAGGTTTATATATGCTATTGTTAGTGTGAATTGACGGCTAGTGGAAGGTTTATATATGCTATTGTTAGTATACAGTTATCACATGTGTGATTGGGTATCGGCTTCGGGAAACAGTTCACACTGCCATCCCCTCCACCTCGGGAAAACAGTTTTGACTGTTCCCCAAACAGACATATGATAACTGTTTTATTACCTGAATAATGTTTCTGTACGAAACAGTGAAAATGAAAATTTGTTTTATAATGGGAACCTATGGTGAAAAAAGCAAGTGATTGGAAGAATATTTTACACACAAAAACACACTTTAAAGATTCTCTTGTCGAATATCCAAACCTTTTTCCGTGCAGTATGATTTTAACACAGTGACGGATGACTTTATGACATTTTTTGTTGACAATGAATCTCTATTTTCAAGAAGAATGTTTAAATCTTCCTTCGAAATATCTTCAAAGCGAGCCATCAGCTTTGTTAACGTCTGCTGAATAATCAGCATCAGTTAGCGCTTAGACGCTTGTAAATTTTCCGACAATTTCCGTGACAGTTCGGAAATGTTCAATGTGTGGGGAAATTCGGCATTTTCCGCCCGTCACGAAGTAGTGATATTGTTAGTGTAAACTGACGGCTAGTGGAAGGTTTATCTATGCTATTGTTAGTGTGAACTGACGGCTAGTGGAAGGTATATATATGCTATTGATAGTGTGAACTGACGACTGGTGGGAGGTATTATATGCTATTGTT
The DNA here is from genome assembly GCA_037043455.1 of Cyrtodaria siliqua. Classification (NCBI taxonomy): domain Eukaryota; kingdom Metazoa; phylum Mollusca; class Bivalvia; order Adapedonta; family Hiatellidae; genus Cyrtodaria; species Cyrtodaria siliqua. The sequence continues at coordinate 23,188 of JAWPHD010018646.1, forward strand.
AGTGTGAATTGACGGCTAGTGGAAGGTTAATATATGCTATTGTTAGTGTGAACTGACGGCTAGTGGAAGGTTTATGTTATTGTTAGTGTGAACTGACGGCTAGTGGAAGGTATATATATGCTTTTGTTAGTGTCAATGGACGGCTAGTGGAAGGTTTATGTTATTGTTAGTGTGAATTGACGGCTAGTGGAAGGAATATGCTATTGTTAGTGTGAACTGACGGCTAGTGGAAGGTATATATATGCTATTGTTAGTGTAAATGGACGGCTAGTGGAAGGTTTATGATATTGTTAGTGTGAATTGACGGCTAGTGGAAGGAATATGCTATTGTTAGTGTGAACTGACGGCTAGTGGAAGGTTTATGTTATTGTTAGTGTGAATTGACGGCTAGTGGAATGTTTATGTTATTGTTAGTATGAATTAACGGCTAGTGGAATGTTTATGTTATTGTTAGTGTGAATTGACGGCTAGTGAAGGAATATGCTATTGTTAGTGTGAATTGACGGCTAGTGGAAGGTTTATGTTATTGTTGGTGTGAATTGACGGCTAGTGGAATGTTAATGTTATTATTAGTGTGAATTGACGGCTATTGGGAGGAATATGCTATTGTTAGTGTGAATTGACGGCTAGTGAAGGAATATGCTATTGTTAGTGTGAATTGACGGCTAGTGGAAGGTTTATGTTATTGTTGGTGTGAATTGACGGCTAGTGGAAGGTTTATGTTATTGTTAGTGTGAATTGACGGTTAGTGGAAGGTTTATGTTATTGTTAGTGTGAATTGACGGCTAGTGTAAAGAAATATAAAAAGATCGGAGAGGGTGGATCAATGAATATCATACAATCCCTGTAGGATGTAAAAAATAACAATATTGATTGGATGTACGTGGAGAGACTTTTTTGGGGAGACTAATGTTTATGTTATTGTTAGTGTGAATGGACGGCTAGTGTAATGTTTATGTTATTGTTAGTGTGAATGGACGGCTATTGGAAGGAATATGCTATTGTTAGTGTGAACTGAAGGCTAGTAAAAGGTATATATATGCTATTGTTAGTGTAAATGGACGGCTAGTGGAAGGTTTATGTTATTGTTAGTCTGAATTGACGGCTAGTGGAAGGAATATGCTATTGTTAGTGTGAATTGACGGCTAGTAGAATGTTTATGTTATTGTTAGTGTGAATTGACGGCTAGTGGAATGTTTATGTTATTGTTAGTATGAATTAACGGCTAGGGCAATGTTTATGTTATTGCTAGTGTGAATTGACGGCTAGTGAAGGAATATGCTATTGTTAGTGTGATTGACGGCTAGTGGAAGGTTTATGTTATTGTTGGTGCGAATTGACGGCTAGTGGAAGGTTTATGTTATTGTTAGTGTGAATTGACGGCTAGTGGAAGGTTTATGTTATTGTTGTTGTGAATTGACGGCTAGTGGAAGGTTTATGTTATTGTTAGTGTGAATTGACGGCTAGTGTAAAAAATATAAAACGATCGGAAAGGGTGGATCAATGATTATCATACAATCCCTGTAGGATGTAAAAAATAACAATATTGATTGGATGTACGTGGAGAGACTTTTTTGGGGAGACTAATGTTTATGTTATTGTTAGTGTGAATGGACGGCTATTGGAAGGAATATGCTATTGTTAGTGTGAATTGACGGCTAGTGTAATGTTTATGTTATTGTTAGTGTGAATTGACGGCTAGTGGAATGGTTATGTTATTGTTAGTGTGAACTGACGGCTATTGGAAGGTTTATGTTATTGTTGGTGTGAATTGATGGCTAGTGGAATGTTTATGTTATTGTAAGTGTGAATTGACGGCTACTGGAATTTTTATGTTATTGTTAGTGTGAATTGACGGCTGGTGGAAGGAATTTGCTATTGTTAGTTTGAATTGACGACTAGTGGAAGGTTTATATTGTTAGTGTGAATTGACGGCAAGTGGTAGGTTTATGTTATTGTTAGTGTAAATTGACGGCTAGTGGAAGGAATATGCTATTGTTAGTGTGAATTGACGGCTAGTGGAAAGTTTATGCTATTGTTGATGTGAATTGACGGCTAGTGCAATGTTTATGATATTGTTAGTGTGAACTGACGACTAGTGGAATGTTTATGTTATTGTTAGTGTGAATTCACGGCTAGCGGAGTGTTTGGAATTATAAAGTTGTGTATTTATACAGTGAAATAACTTTTTTCTCATTTGTCACGTGAAACATTTCCGGTAATTAGTTGACATTGATTTATTGGATATGTTAAATGAAACTTTCAATATACGTGATATCTGACATTACAATCAGGACATTTGATGCCCATTTGAAAGGGGAACTCGATGTTAGCAATTAAATTAAGACATACAGTGTAAAGAAGTTATTACTTGTCGTTCTTGTTTTTCGGCATTTTGAGACACTATTTAAATTGTACCTCAATACCCTATATAACTGGGAAACGGGTTTTATTTTAAGCGGTAGAACACAATACCGTACTTTTAAAATCGGCTAAGAAAAACACAGATATTAAATCTGAAAGTTGCTTTTGAAAACAAATGAAGAATAATGACAAATGTATATCTAAAAGTGAGAATTTTGTATTATACAAATATAAATTAATACACAAGTATCTTAAATATTGTGATAAATTATAGTAAATTGACATTTTGAATTTTCTACTAACCCATCTACAACCATTTTCTATACACAATGGGGAAAAAGGAACTACGAAAAAATGAATTTATGCTGTAAACTATTTTTTTCTCAGTAAACCCAATCGAGTTTCCGTTGTGACCAATACAAATACATTATGCATTGATGTATAGTTTTTTGTGGTATTACAACAATATGTATTCAAATGACAAAACACATTTGTCTGAAGCAAGTGCCCCAAACGATAGATGAAGAGATTTTTGTTTTTAAAAACAAATCCGGAGAATATTTTAAGTCACCTGAGTCGATGGTAACTCTGGAGCCAAATTACACGTTCCCGAATTATAACCATTGATCATTCAATGCATGTTAGTTGGCCATCCAAGGGCGACAAAACACTTTTGATGGAATTTAGTTATTCATCCATACTTATTTAAGTCTTTCTAGGGTGTCAATCAGGAAAGGGGTGGTTGTAGTATAAGATTATGATAATCTACCAATATTGTTCAAGGATGGCATTTCACCCAAATTCATGTTCATTTCATCATTTTTTGTTCATGCTCATTAAAGGTCTTTATCATGACCCCGCATTGTTTCAGGTGCCATCGCGCTCACATCACTAGAGCAGTGGCAGAAAAACAATAAACGTGGCTCCAGCATAAATGGAGTGTCTACAATAGAATTTGCAGCAACTCTGTAGTTCTGCATGTGAGCAGGTTCTAGGCCCATTCTCCATATTTTATCTCGATGTACATGGAGGATGAGCCTGGCATGTTCATTCCTGTTAGGCGCCATATAACCTTTCATGTGTTGGTGCGCCTTAAAACCCAATTTAATTCAATTCAATGCAAGGATGGCATTTGTGTTAATCCGGGTGTTACATGTTTAAGAAATAGTCCTATAAGGGAAAATTGCAAACACATTAAATAAATTCTTCTTCTCTTAAACTGTAAGGTCGAGAACTCAGATATTTTGCATACAACAATGCCTTATGGTTTTTAAGCAAGTTTGTTCAAATGATGACTGTAGTAACAAATGGCTCCACTCCAGAGAAATATGTTTTAAAAAAGGGGTAAATAGGAAACTTAAAACAAAATATATTCTCTAAAACCACATTCCTATAGATCAAATAATTTCCATGTAACATTGGCTTATTGTCCTTTCCAGAATTTTCGATTGATGAATCCGGCTTAGTGGTGAGTGGTTTACATAAAGGAAAATGTGTAAAAAAAATATCTTGAAGCTACAATGCCTACAGTTCTGTAACGTGCGTGTTGCATTTCAGTCTTCCGATCTCATTCTTATAGAATATGTATACTAATCATATCTTGGAAAGATTCTTCAACCAGACATATTATCAAATAATCCACAAACACATTCTGTTTTTTTACGGAATCCTGTTAGGGCCATCGCGATCTCGCGTTTTCAGTTTCGCGAGACTGCGAGATTGGAAAAACTGTAGTCCCGTCACGTGACGTAGAGTTATCGTTCGTGCCTTCCTCAACACAACAGTACAGTCAGTCGGAGATAACTGTAACAACGTTCAAATGCTGAACTAGCAAAACTGTAGGAATTGTTGTTTTTCAAAATGGGTTGTCTTCATATATATTCAGAAAAGTGATGATACTTGAAGAGTAACAAGATATATGATACCACAACCTTACATATACCGACACAGATGAATTGAATTGGGGTTTTAAGGCGCACCAACACATGAAAAGGTTATATAGCGCCTAACAGGCATGAACATGCCAGGCTCATCTTCCATGTACATCGAGATAAAATATGGAAAATGGGCCTAGAACCTTCTCACCCTGAACTGCAGAGTTGCTGCAAATTCTATCGTAGAAACTCCATTTACGCTGGAGCCACGTTATTGTTACCTTGAACAATGCAGGGATCATGATGAAGACCTTTAATGAACATGAACAAAAAATGATAAAATGAACATGAATTTGGGGGGTTTCTACCCCTATGCCTACCCCTCCAAAGGGATCTGCAGTGGCCCTATGCTTTGCCCCGTGACCAAACGGGGGCCCCCGGGAACCACACGGAGCCCGACACAGATGAAACATCTGATATTTTTGATTTGCTCTAAAGAGGAGAACTGAACAACTTAAAAAGATTGTTACACGTCAAACCTGGAAGCACTTTTGATGTTTACTGAAAATGATACTCTGACGGGCGAAGATGGGTATTGTCCGGTATATAAGATAATAGTTCGTGCATACGTCCATATGTCTAACGATGATGCATAAGTACATATGTCTAATGATAATGTATAAGTACGTATGCAAGAATAATGCATAAGTACATATGTATAATGAAACTGCATAAGTACATATATAATGTTAATGCATAAGTATATATGTCTTATGATAATGCATATGTCTAATGATACTTGAATTGAATTGGGGTTTTAAGGCGTACCAACACATGAAAGACTAGTTGAAATCTAAACTGGGTCGTACCCATACTGTGTGTATGTTAGTGCGTTTTGATGTTCTGTCACATTTAAGAAGTTGAACCCTCTTGAGTTGGAGAGGTGGACGCATCCGTTTAATATTGGAATTTTATCATAGGTATCCTCAACGTAGTTGGCCAGGAGGATGTATCCTTAGTAGTTCGCAAATACTATCATCTATCCAGTGGATTTGAACTTACATTATTTGGAAACCAAGAACGGTAACTTTGTCTATCTAACGAGCGACAACTTAGACGCCTCGGTCACTTAACCAACTACTCAGGTTGGTGTCGATGAGGGAGAGATCAGTTACGGTACACACATTTCTATGCATCATATATATAGTACATGTAAACATCTCAGAAAACATTATTTAGCAAATTATTGTTATTTAATCACACACACATATAATTACGACTTTACTTGAAAAATAATTTAGGTAGAGGTGGGTTAGGTCAACTTAGACCCATCGGTGGCCTAACCAACTGCGCTGGTTAGTGCCTACGAGTAAGTGACCACCCGGATATCCTCGAGTGTTTGCATCCGTAACGTTACACATATTGATGGTATTTATATAAACTATAATGTAACTAAGACTTCAAAAGTATTGGGGTGGGGTGGGTGGGGTTATAGAAATAAGAAGTATTTAAAATATATTCTATTGCGGATACTGGCATTATTGTGATTTTTATTTGCCTATTATTTCAGGACCAAGTTCTCCGAGTTGAACTATTTATACGATTATACAAACTTGGATAAATGGTGGAATGAATGTGTTGTAAGGGGTAAAACAGACGAAGTTACCGAATCAGAGTTCATCGCTTCCTATGAAAACGATTTTACAACGGATAAAAAGGAATTCCATTGCCAGATGGTAACATGTAAAAAGATATTTTTCTTTGACGTCGCAGATACAAACAAGGACAAACTAATATCTAAGGAAGAACATAATATCTTCTTGAAGGTCTTCGGTCATGCAGATAATGTCTTGAAATACTTCAAGTTTTACCATCCGGTCAACAATCTCGTTCCCGCGCGCAAGTTCATCGACGCGTGGGTCGATTCGGAAACAAACGAAAATGCATAAAATGAATATGGGTGCATAAGGACAATAAGTCCTGTGCTTTCGGTCACCCAACATACTCAGTTTTTGTCCCAGACCCAGCAACTTTTCATCCACCATAAAGTACCCGTGCATGAATTGTGGAGAAACCAAATATATTCAAAAGCAGTTCTTTACTTAAAATAATAAATGTTAAAGGTCAGACATTCTTTATATAAAACACATAACTGTCTACCAGTCCAGTTTTAGTCCATCTCTTTACAATAAACAGGGCTATTAGCGTTTAGAATTTACCAGAATCCATGTGTTTTAACCGTTATTAAATTTAACTAATACATAATGATTGAATAATATTAAATAAATAACAAATAGTGTATTCTCTTGTTGCTCTGGCTGTTACCAAAGGCATTGATTACTTGTTTTGTGTCTTTTAGTCTTTTTTTTTATAATCATATATACATGATCATCTTTGTGTTGTACTTTTATTGAAGAATATTATTGGTGCCTAGTTTGTTAGGGGATATAGCCTGGCGGGGATTTCTTTATTTGTATTGTCCCGTGTTTTAGTATGACCTTAAACCACCAGCGGCCCTTTTTGCCACTGACCATTATAAGCCCCTTTGACAACCCTTTTATGTTTGTGCTTGCCTTTTAGCTATCCTTGTTACTGTTGTTCGTTTTGATGCGTGTTTTTGGGTGACTGTGGTCCTTGAACGTTACATTCTGTATGTTGATGTTGATGCAGAATTACTTGACGTAAGTAGATGGAGGTGTCACCTTTGATGTTTTTACAGTGACTCATGACCGCGGTCTAAGTTTTATTTTCGCCGTACCGGCAGTATAAGGAGGTGAGGCAAAAATGTGCAGTTAATGTGAGTAGGTTAGGTCAGCCACCTTACTGTGCATTTCAGGGTGCCTAGACGTCGAATACGAATCGAGATTGTTTTTTATTACTTTCTATATGTTTTCATACCTGATATGATTGAATAGAATGAAAATAGACGCTCCTGAATCTGTTCGCAATCTTCGCGTAGCTATCCGCTAAGCTTCGCAAAGCCAAACAATCATGTTGACACCCCATATTTACATGTAATTTTATTGACAGCCGAAAACCAAAATGGCGACGGCGAAAGATTCCATGTTTCTAGGGTAGGGTGACTTAAAAATCAGTTAATAGTGGTGTAAATAACAAAATATAAATTCAGTATACTATTTACCTACCTTTTATTTGCTATATATAATGTTTTTTATTCCGAAATATACGATAAGTATGATCGATTGCTGGAGGTGCTGAACATTGAACAACACCACCCTGCAGACCCTAGGTTTTACCTGATACATTGTAACCCTAGTAACAGACGACAACTTCTAAAAATAACGCCGCCATTTTGTTCAATTTTTAACAATCAAGAGGGAAAATGAATTTAGGCTTTGTGAAGCATAACGAATGGCTATGGTAAGATTGTAAACATATCCAGCAGCGTCTATTTTCATTCTACTTAACCAAATCAGGTATTAAAACATATAGCATGTAATAAAACAAGATCTCGATTCATATTTGACGTCCAGGCACCCTGAAATGCACATTTACTTAATAATCCAGGTTTCACGGGTTCCTATCCAGGCAGTACTACAGTTCTCCGTGACTATTTGGTCTAAGATATTGTGTCACATGGTCGATTGTTTTAAGTATGGGGAAGCTGTCGGTTTCTTGCTTAAAATGCAGCAGTACTATTTTCAACCAATGCAAAACCTATACAATACATGCGGTTATTGTCATATTATATTTTAAAATACTTTCAGAAACTTGATTAATAATAGTTTTCTGCTCAAACAAGTTTAAAGTAATGTTATGTAATGCTACGTAATACATACGACAATGTGTAAGAAAAAATGAAAACAAGAATTGTATTTTTAAAATTAAAATATCTTTATATGTCAAGGACAATTACATGCACACATAAATATCATAACTGACTGAGAACAAAGTCTTACTAAAGAAGTGAAAAAGGCAGAGCTTCGGAACCGATAGAAACTGTCAAACATCGTGCTGGGAATATACGTAACCCTAAAAAGACAGTTGATGGGTTTACTAGTCACATATACTAATATTGTTAGAATGGTAGGCACATGCAATTCAGACAATGGAATGAAAAACCCCGCTGATATCAATATCTATTCCCGATCGATCTTCACCGGATACCCATGCAGATTCCTATAGCGTGTATATATTATAACGTATCCTCGTCATACTCTTGTCCGCTTGTTTCATATTTACCTCCCCTATAATACAGGGAACTTGTAATATCCCAATAAGGTCCCTTTCGGGACACTGAGAACCATACGTATGTACCTTCCAAGGTTGCTGAACCGAAAAACACATTTTCGTTTCATTTATTTTCCAATACTTGTATCTCTACTTTTTAGTTAAAGTGCCCTTAATAAGAATTGACCATGAATTATAAAGGGGGACCAGTTTAGTTCTACAATTTTTTATTCGTGCTTGACACCGGTTTGGACCCTTTCTTTAAAAACTAACTGTTTTGTCAGCGTTGATGTGACTGTTTGTATACCTACGCGGTCGTCCACCCTTGTGTCATTTTTGTCTTCCTGTTCAATGTCTGTTTTTAATTGTTTGATCATTTGCATTATCTTGTTGTTAATTATTACTGTTTGTGATAAAAAGTCGATCTTCTTATCATCAGATCGATCTGCATTTTCTCTCATAACTTCCACGAATGCCTTTATTAGAAATGACGGTCTGGGCTCGGTACCTGGATTACTCGCCTTAAACTGTCTGTTTTTAAACTTCTTATAGCTACCTGCATTCAGAAAAAAAGCAAAGTTTAAGATGCTTTTGTTAAAAATGTTGACAAACTTTTTCAAGATCTCAAACCCTATATAAGAGCCGTGAGTTAGGTAATTACTGAACAAACTGACATCCACTTATTTTAAAGACTTGCATGTAATATTCCCTAAACTTTGACAATGCGTTTCGTATGGCAATAAAATGTGTTTTTACCAAATAAAAGCAAGACTGTACTGATGAAAGTTTGTGTAGCATATGACTGTTGTTGACAAAAATGATATCCTGACACAACTACAATACCAACTTTGCAACACATAAGAGGCATGTTATTCTTATATGATTATCTTATAAAAGCTAGTATATGATATCATGCGGATATAAAAGGAGAGAGTCATATAAAAGTTGAAAGAAAAAAAAAGTGGGGGGTGAACAATTTTTTATATGAAATTGTGTGTGTTTTAAAAACGAAACTTAAAAAACGTATTCTCATACAAAAATATATGAAATTCATATTATATAAATAGGAGGGATGGTTGACATTGGCAACTTGTTCTACGCCTAGTTCATATACACTACCTTGCTGAGGGATAGCTGATATTGGCAACCTGTTCTTGGCGTAGTTTATATACACTACCTGACTGACGGATGGTTGACATTGGCAATCTGTTCTTAGGATAGTTTATATACACTAACTGGCTGAGGGATGGTTGACATTGGCAACTTGTTCTAGGCCTAGTTTATATACACTACCTGGCTGAGGATGGTTGACCTTGGCAACTTGTTCTAAGCGTAGCTTATATACATTACCCTGGCTGCTCGGGGTGTTTGACATTGGCAATTTCTTCTAGGCCAAATTTATACACACTTCCTGGCTTAGGGATGATTGACCTTGTCAACTTGCTTTAGGCCTAATGTATATACACTACATGGCTCAGGATGGTTGACATTGGCAATTTGTTCTAGGCCTAATTTATACACACTTCCTGGCTGAGGGATGATTGACATTGTCAACTTGCTTTAGGCCTAATGTATATACACTAAATGGCTCAGGATGGTTGACATTGGCAATTTGTTCTAGGCCTAATTTATATACACTTCCTGGCTGAGGGATGGTTGACACTGGCAACTTGTTTTAGTCCTAGTTTGTATACACTTACTGACTGAGGGATGGTTGACATTGGCAACTTGTTCTAGGCGTAGTATATATACACTACCTCTCTGAGGGATGGTTGACATTGGCAACCTGTTCAAGGTCTAGTTTATAAACACTAACTGGATGAGGGATGGTTGACATTGGCAACTTGTTTTAGTCAAAGTTTGTATACACTTACTGACTGAGGGATGGTTGACATTGGCAACTTGTTCTAGGCGTAGTATATATATCATATGTTTATACAAAATTGGAATGCTGAATTATCGGATTCCACTAGAGCTAGTACATACAGAATAATATCAGATTTCAGGTTTAAGTATTATCTAGATGTACTAAATATAAAGAAATTTAGAGCTTTTTTTACAAAACTAAGAGTCTCTAGTCACAGGTTAGAAATAGAAACTGGTCGATGGCATAGATCAAATAAAACACAAAGATCCGAAAGAAAATGCCAGCTATGTAATATACTAGAAGACGAATTTCACTTTGTATTGGAGTGTTCACTATATCAAGATATAAGAAAAGAATATGTTAACAAATATTTTTGGAAACGGCCAAACATACCAAAATTTATTGAACTTATGACAACAGAAAACAAGAGTTTATTAAAGAAACTGTCCGTTTTCATTTGTAAAAGTTTTAAAAGAAGAGACGACATGTTTTATAAATAATTATCACTTTTCTCTATTTTTGTCCACAGATATAAATGTGTTCTGATCAGTACTTAGGAATATTAATTTAAAAATATATATTAAACACTTATATACTTAATAGTTGTCAAATACTAGTAACATATACAGATGATCTTGAAACTCACCTATGAAATTATACAAATTGTCATTAACTGGAAAATATTGTGTATATTTCATATACATGTTTATATGTATGTACTATTTGCATGTGAACTGTTGGGCGTAATGCCTTATGTTTGAATAAAATATCTATCTATCTATCTATAAACACTACCTCTCTGAGGGATGGTTGACATTGGCAACCTGTTCAAGGTCTAGTTTATATACACTAACTGGATGAGGGATGGTTGACATTGGCAACTCGTTCAAGGTCTAGTTTATATACACTACCTGGTTGAGGGGTGGTTGACATTGAGGGATGGTTGACATTGGCAAATTGTTCTAGGCCTAGTTTATAAACACTGCCTGGCTGAGGGATGGTTGACATTAACTGGACTGAGGGATGGCTGACATTGGCAACTTCTTCTAGGCCTAGTTTATATACACTAACTGACTGAGCGATGGTTGACATTGGCAACCTGTTCTAGGCCTAGTATATAAACACTACCTGGCTGGGAGATGGTTGACATTGGCAACTTGTTTCAGGCCTAGTGTATAAACACTGATTGAGGGATGGTTGACATTGGCAACCTGTTCTAGTTTATATACACTAACTGGATGAGGGATGATTGATATTGGCAACCTGTTCTAGTTTATATACACTACCTGGCTCAGGGATGGCTGACATTGCCAACTGTTCTAGGCCTAGTTTATTTACACTACCTGGCTGAAGGATGGTTGACATTGGCAACCTGAACTAGGCCTAGTTTATATACACTAACTGGACGAAGGATGGCTGACATTGGCAACTTGTTCTAGGCCTAGTTTATATACACTTACTGGATGAGGTATGATGTGTCTTGGCCTGGTTTATATATACACTACAAGGTTGTTCTAGGCCAAATGTATATACACTCATGGGCTACAAACACTGTCTGGTTGAGGGATGGTTTGTCTATGCCTAGTTTGAATACACTACCTGGCTGAGGGATGGTTGATATTGGTAACTTGTACTAGGCCTAGTTTATATACACATTACATGGCTGAAGGATGGTGGACATTGACAACTTGTTCTAGGCCTAGTTTATATACTCTACCTGGCTGGGGATGGTTGACATTGGCAACTTGTTCTAGGCCTAGTTTATATACACTACCTGGCTGGGAGATGGTTGACATTGGCAACTTGTTCTAGGCCTAGTTTATATACACTACCTGGCTGGGAGATGGTTGACATTGGCAACCTGTTCTAGGCCTAGTTTATATACACTGCCTGGCTGGGAGATGGTTGACATTGGCAACTTGTTCTAGGCCTAGTTTATATACACTATCTGGCTGGGAGATGGTTGACATTGGCAACTTGTTCTAGGCCTAGTTTATATACACTGCCTGGCTGGGAGATGGTTGACATTGGCAACCTGTTCTAGGCCTAGTTTATATACACTACCTGGCTGGGAGATGGTTGACATTGGCAACTTGTTCTAGGCCTAGTTTATATACACTACCTGGCTGGGAGATGGTTGACATTGGGAACCTGTTCTAGGCCTAGTTTATATACACTGCCTGGCTGAAGGATGGTTGACATTGGCAACTTGTTCTAGGCCTAGTTTATATACACTGCCTGGCTGGGAGATGGTTGACACTGGCAACTTATTCTAGGCCTAGTTTATATACACTGCCTGGCTGAAGGATGATTGACATTGGCAACTTGTTCTAAGCAGAGTTTATATAGACTACCTGACTGAGGGATGGTTTGTCTAGGCCTAGTGTATATACACTACCTGGTTGAGGGATAGTTGACATCACTGTGATTCTGTCTGCTTCTTGTGGAATCTTCGTAATAAATGATTCGGGTACCAGGCCCTTTGCGTATTGTGGCACACCTAATAATCGTTCATCGTCTGCCTTCAATATAAAAGGATAAAACTTCCATCTTGAAAATATGTATTTGTTTGTTTGAATGGTGTTTTACGTCAGTTTAGCGCATGTTAGGCCATATATGACAGTCGATTTTTTTTTACTATTTATTTTGTGGTAGAGGCAGACCACCCAAATTTTCCTCGATAGAACAAGTACTGTATTCCTCCCGCCATCCATAAGAATCAACACGTTCTTACCTGACAAGTCGAGTTTTCAGTGGGATTCGAGGAGCATCTCCGTGGCCGAATGGTTAACGACGCTGCGTTGTAAACCTTCGCCTCTCACCGCTGCGGGTTCGAATCCCACTGAGAACTTGGCTTGTAAGTGAGGAAGTGTCGATTCTTACGGATGGCGGGAGGTGTACAGTACTGGTTCTACCCAGGAAAAGTGGGTGGTCTGCCTCCGCCACAAAAAATCGACCGTCATATATAACCTTACATGTGTTGAAAATGATGTAAAACACTATACAAACAAACAGTGGGATTCGATCCCGCAGCGAAAAACATTTAGATGCAGCATCTTTACTATCCCGACCATTGATGCGCTTCACGGAACCAGGGGAAGAAGTTTTGAAAATGTATCGCCCGCCACCTCCTAAAATGAATTATACCCATCAACTAATACGGAATGCAATAATTATGTGAATAAGCTACGTTGTCCGGTTGGGCCAGATACAATGTCGCATTGTCGTGGGCGACAATGCGACACGCGACATTGCAATACGACAATGCGACATTGCGATAGGACAACTCGACATTGCGATATGACAACGCGACATTGCGATAAGACATCGCGACAATAATGTCGTATCGCAATGTCGCATTGTCGGGTGTCGCATTGTCGCTCTCGACAATGCGACATATGTCACATTCTGGGCAACAATGTCGTGTGCAACAATGCGACGCCCGACAACTCGACATTGCGATACGATAATTGTCGGGATGTCGTATCGCAATGTTGCATTGTCGTATCGCAATGTCGAGTTGTCACATTTTCGGGTGTCGCATTGTCACCCATGAAAATTTGACATTGTATCTGGCCCTAACCAGACACCGTAATAAGCAGCTAATTTTGTTCAGAATTATAAATGTGGTAGAAAAATGTTTATACTTCGGCATATCACTCCGTCGTCAAAATAAACAAAATGACGGCACCATTGCGAATCTCATAAGGTTATAGCTTTAGCTATTGTGTAGCACTTTCCTTTCCTATATATCATAGCTCTAAACAGTAAACACCCTGAAATAACCTTAATCCATCCAAAGTAGGCTTACCACCAATCAGTAGCCCCCGTATGTATCGGCGGTGTAAGGTCGCGATGATGCCGTTCTGTTCGTGATGTTGATATTTTACCATGACAAAGAATCATGTGATCTCAAACTACTTTCTAAGATGCTGACAGAGGTAAAAATGGGAGCAAGGAACAACAACCCCGGTATATTGTTAAGGTAGGTGAGGAAGAATGATTTGTTAAGGTAGGTGAGAAGAATGAAACACTCAAACGACGGTTTACTGCTACCAAGTGCAGTCATAGCGAAACACTCAAAGAACTGTTCACTGCTACCCTACCATGTACAAGTATGAAAACATATATATGGATAGGCTGCCTTATAAGAATAGGCTGCTTGTGGCAATGCTGCCTATGGCAATGCTGCTTGTGGAAATGCTGCTTGTGGCAATGCTGCCTGTGGCAATGCTGCTTGTGGAAATGCTGCCTGTGGCAGTCAAATGAACGAGAGACAACATCCAACAGTGTATTTGTCCTACACAATTATATTTTAGAAAGGCAGGCAAAAAAATTACCTGCACGAGAAAAACTTTAGGTTTCCCTCTCAAATTTGTATGACTCTTTATGGAGTCCAGATCTCGTTCACTGTGATCGCCTCATTCTGATCACGGAGACATATCCTTTCACTGTTAGCTTCCACATTCGTTTCTACATCCAGGAAGGACAGAAATACGAATAGATAGGCCCCGTATTGACCACCTGTAAATAAAACAATGATTTTTTTAAAGGGAAACAGGCAATCTTGATTATTTGTTTTCAAAAACACGGCATCCCGTCAGTTTTCCAAGTAACTCGCATATTTGCAAATAATAAATAATAATTATTTGAATAGATTAAAGCCACAGTGTTTGCATATTTCTAATTGTTGTTATATGGCACCAATAATAAACAAGAAATCGGTAGAACAGATGGATGCTCCCGGAATAAAGGTACACGTGTGAAATAAATCGAATGAACAATGCAGGAGGAGTTGCGCGGACAATTAGCTTTGTATTTGAAAAACTTCAAAGTACCTTAACTCCGCCAAAACAAAAATCAACAAGAGGCCCAAAGAGGGCCTCTACTGGCTATATGGAGTCTTTGATGGGGAACACACCAACAACATGCGGAACTAGGCTTGGTACTGACCATTCCCTGCCAAGTTTCACTGAAATCCAGCCAGTGGTTCAGGAAAACTTTTCTTGATAAGTTTTTGTAGGCTATATTAGGCCATACTTATTCAACCAGAACACAGCGATGATAGGCGCAACAAGGCTTGGCACTAATCATCCCTGCCAAAATTCGTTGAAATTCTGCCAGGAGTTCAGAAGAGACTAGTCTGGATAAAGTTTGTGTATCAAAACTTTTAAAGGCCTACAACTCTGCAAAAATCATTCAACCGGAACACGGCGATGACATGCACAACTAGGCCTGATAGTGATCATCCCTGCAAAGTTCCACTAAAACAGGAGTTCAGGAGAACGTAGTCCGGACAAAATGTGTGTATTAAAACCTTTAAAGGGCTTTTAACTCAGTCAAAAATCTTTCAACCAAAATATGGCGATGACATGCATAACCAGGCCTGGTACTAATCATCCGTGCAAAGATTCGTTGAAATCCAGCCAAGGGTTCAAGAAAAATAGTC
>JAWPHD010018647.1:0-38930 GCA_037043455.1 Cyrtodaria siliqua
GGTTGAGAGGCAGGGCCGGTATAGAAACTCGGGCCGATATAAAATTATTGTTAGAATCTCATACAAATTATAGTAAAATAACAAAGACATTGAGCAGGCATGGTATTACAATGGGTCCGTCTACGGAAAGACCGAGGCAGGAACACGACACCGATTCGATATATTCGATGACATTGCGGCCGTTGTGGGGAAGTGAATATTTCCCATTTTAGGTGGGGACACTGACAGTAGCTTGCGATGAAATATATTTACTTCACGATAAGTAATAAAAATACAACTATATGTATACTTCTTAATTCTATAGTTTAAATCTTATATAAGTGTGAAAGTTGTGAGTGTTTAATTCAGTTTTGAGTGTTGAATCATTCTTTACTGGATTGTGATAATATTCAGTGGACAGCTAAAGATTATAACAGTTATATAACTCACTAGTGACACACATTTATGGAGTATGTACAGTTACTGATCTATATAATTATATACCTGAAGGTCAGTGAATATGATTTTGAAAACCAAAGAGGATATACCATGAACATATTTAGTATGTGCAGTTTATGAAATATATTAATCTTGTTGAGGACTATAATTATTTTGGCTTAAAAAGTGAGTATTTTTATCATCTAAATATATTTTCTTGCATATGTTTAGAACAAAGGCTGAAAAGCTGTAATAGAAAAAATATCTATTAATAAAAAAGTATTTTAAACAGCCACAATATGTTTTTTAAGTTTGAGTATTTTTTCTTTTCTTTTGATATTCATAAGGCAAGAGGGAAAAAAGGGTTTGTTTCCGCTAACGGCTTCAAAAGAATTAGGGTCGATAGGTAGGCAAAACTTTTCTTTTTTTTCTTTTTTTATTATTATTAATGACCTTATTTTTGTTAATGAAAAACACTTTTAATATGATAAAAACTACTGGGGAAGGTATTACTACCTAGAGAATACATGGTTATGGCCCTTTTTCAATTTTTGGTTATGTACATTGGCTAAATAATAGGGTCGGTCGGGTTGGCGGAAACAAGCATTTATTTTTTTCTTTTAAACCTAATATATAGTTATAATAGATCTATATAGACATAATTAATAATATTACAGGCTTGTTTGTTTTTGTCTGTTTTTGCCAAAGTCAGCTTTTGGTTCATTTTGTTATGAATCTGGCACTTATCATTCTGCCTTTTTGTTTGCATTCCCTTATATTTTATTTCATGTTACTGGTACTGTACAGGGGACCCTCTCTGTTTGGATTTTACTTTGATTACATGTCTTATATGATGACTCATGGAGGCTAAAATTTTGTCAGTTAATTGTCAGGGTCTTGGCTCAACTGAGAAACGTCTAGATGTATTTAATTACTTGAAATCAAAACAATGCCATATATACTGCCTTCAAGATATTCATTCAACAAAATCTAGCGAACATATTATAAAATCACAATGGGGATATGATGGCATTTTTAGCTCTGGTACTTCAAATTCCAGAGGAGTTGCAATATTATTTAACAAAAATGTTGAGTACACTCTACATAAACATATATCTTGCCCCGAAGGCAATTTTATTATAGCAGATCTAACTGTTAATAATAACAGACTGACATTAATTAACATATATGGCCCAAATATCGATAATCCTGCCTTTTATGATAATATTGTGACACTATCAGAGACAATTAATAATGATAAAATGATATGGTGTGGCGACTTTAATCTAGTACAGGACCCCAAAACTGATTACTACAATTACAAAAATATAAATAATAAAAATGCTCGTGAAAAGATTTTGGAAATAAAAGAAAAATATTACCTTATTGATCCTTTCAGAGAGAATAATCCAGATTTAAAAAGATATACATGGAGAAAAAAGAACCCTTTAAAGCAGGCACGACTTGACTTTTTTCTGATAACAGACAATTTACTACCGTCGGTAAACAAAAGCACGATAGAGTCTAGCTATCGTTCTGACCATTCCATGGTTATTCTAGATCTTTCTTTTACCTTATTTAAAAGAGGAAAACCATTATGGAAACATAACAATTCTTTACTGAAAGACATAGATTACTTAAATTGTATGAACGAAAAAATAAATGATATCATAACACAATATGCGCTACCAATATATGACATCCAAAACATCAAATACATACCAAATGAAGAAATACAGTTTGTCATCAATGACCAATTATTTTTAGATACACTCTTAATGGAGTTAAGGGGGAAATCCATTTCATACTCGAGCTTTAAAAAGAAACAACAAGATAACCTAGAGAAAGATGTTATCCAAAAAATAGAGAAATTAGAACACAACCTTTTACCAGAAAATTTGGAGCAGTTAGAAAATTTAAAAGAAACTTTAACAGACTTACGTAAGCAGAAAATGCAAGGTTATGTTATTAGATCAAGAGCAACTATTATTGAAGAAGATGAAAGACCCAGTAGCTATTTTTGCAATCTTGAATCCTATAATTACACAAGCAAAGTTATTCCAAAAATTGAAAAAGATGACGGTACATTAATAACGGACCAATTTGATATTCTTGAAGAAACAAAATGTTTTTATGAATCATTATATAGTAGCACAGATGCCACCATGATAGATGTAGATTTAGATACAGAACTTCTTAATTATGATATTCCAAAGCTTTCCCCTGAGGAAGCAAACTCTCTGGAAGGAACGATAACTTTTGAACATGCATCATCAACGCTGAAAGCAATGTCAAATAATCGCAGTCCCGGTTCAGATGGATTCAGCGCAGACTTCTTTAAAGTTTTTTGGAAGCACTTAGGGCATTTTGTAATAAGAGCAATAAATTTTGGTTATCTTAATGGAGAATTATCAATAACGCAAAGGGAAGGGATTATAACTTGCATACCAAAGGATAATAAACCCCGTAAGTTTTTAAAGAATTATAGGCCTATCTCATTATTGAATTGCGTTTATAAAATTGCATCTGGCACTATAGCTTCCAGAATTAAAACTACACTATATAAACTTATTAATGGGGATCAAACTGGTTTTATAGCTGGGCGATACTTGGGAGAAAATACAAGGCAGCTTTTTGACATCATGCACTTTGCTGAAGAAAACAACTTACCTGGATTAATTTTGTTGGTGGACTTTGAAAAAGCATTTGATTCTCTATCTTGGGCATTTATTCATAAAGTTTTGGCTTTTTTTGGATTTGGTACCTCTATTACTTCATGGGTAAAAGTTCTATACAAAAATGCTAAGCTGGCTATCAATCAAGGAGGACACTTGTCATCATTTTTTCCAATTAAGAGGGGCTGCCGCCAAGGAGATCCATTATCACCATATATCTTTATCTTGTGCGCAGAAATTCTTGCTATTAAGATCAGAAATAATAAAAATATTAAAGGAATAACTATTGGAAACACTGAATTCAAATTGTCACAATATGCAGATGATGCTGCGGCAATATTAGATGGTTCAAATACATCTCTGAATGAGACTCTTAATGAGCTATCCTACTTTGCAAAATATTCAGGGCTTAAGGTAAATTTCGATAAAACACAAGTAATATGGATAGGGATTAAAAAGTACAGCAGTGATACAATCAAAACAAGGTGGAAATTGTCATGGGGGAAAACTGATTTTAAACTGCTAGGAATCAATTTCAATGTAGACTTGAATAAAATCACTCATATAAATTATTTAGAAAAAATAACAAAGATAAAAAACTTAATCAAACAATGGAAGCGTAGATACTTAACCCCATTTGGAAAAATAACAGTAATAAAATCCCTTCTTCTACCTATGTTTAACCATTTATTTATATCACTTCCAAACCCTAATGATAATATTATAAAACAAATAAATACAATTTTTTATGATTTCTTATGGGAAGGACCAGCAAAAATAAAACACAGTGTTCTGGTAAAAAAATACTTTGAAGGAGGGCTTAAAATGATTAACTTAAAGGCTTTTATTTATGGTCTTAAAGCAACATGGTTAAGAAGATGGATACTTACAGGTGGTAAATGGATACAGATTATTGAGCATACACTCAACTTAAAAAATATAACAAGTTTTGGGAAAACATATACAGAGATACTAATTGCACAGATAAAAAATCCATTTTGGATTGATGTTTTAAAATCATATGCATATATTAATGAAAAAAATCAGCCTGAAACTGCTGAACAATTTCTAGCAAGTCCTATTTTCCATAACGATAATCTCAAAATTGGTGGGAATGCTATATTCATTCAGTCATGGTATAACAAAGGCATATTTCTTATAAATGATTTAGTTAAAGACAATGGAGACTTCTACTCAGAACTAGAATTTAAGGAGATGTACAATGTTAGAACAAATTTTATTCAATATAATGGAATAGTTGCATCAATTAAAGGGTATGCCGTTAAACAAAATATTAAGAAGTTCCATAAAAAGCTACAAAATCCATTAATATTAGCTAATGTTGCACTTCTAACTAAAAACACCAAAGGAACCAAAAACATATATGATATACTAAACAAAAATGAAGATAAACCTACATCTAAACAGAAGTGGGATAACATTTATAACATTGAAAATCACTTATGGAAAGATATTTATATGTCCCCTTTTATATATAAACTTAGTACAAGACTTCAATGGTTTCAAGTAAGGATCAACCATAGAATATTACCAACAAAAAAATACCTATTTACAATTAAAGCCATTGACAGTCCACTTTGTAATTTTTGCCACCAACCCGAGACCATTCCACATATGCTTTGGTCATGTCCAGAAACACAAACATTTCTTACTGAAATCAAGGCCTGGTTACTAACTAAGCATATACATATTACATTCATAGAAGAACTATTTTTATTCAATATTGGAAAAAACCTATCATCAACCGATCTTTACATTATTATAGAAATCAAATATTATATTTTTTCATCAAAACATCTGAACAAATCACTATCCCTCACTGCTATGAAGAACAGACTTAAGCATTCATATGAATCCCTTAAATGTATAGCCGTCAAAAATAATACCTTGGAATCATTTTCGGAAAAATTGACAAACTATAAAGAGGCACTAGAAGATTAATATACTATTAACATTATGCAAAATTAATACCAAGATCCTGACCACTGTTTATCTGAATCAATCCAGATTAAACTGGACTTAAAGATTTATTATAAACAATCTTACAGAGGGTGTGTCTACTGGACAGTTAATTGGTAACCCATATATTTTGAAAATTAATAATAGAAAAGATTTTCCCATCTTACTTAGTTTATTTTTTCAAAGAGAAAAACATATATATACTGAAACTAGAGGAAAGAGAGTATCAGAATGAGTGAGTGTTGTGACAACTATTTTATATTGTTATAATTTTCTTTGTAAAGTGTGCGGTGGGATGGCCCTCCCGGACCCACAACACACTCATTCACGGGGAGAATAAATGGGTTACCTATTTGGTAACTGAAAAAAAAAAAAAAAAAAAAAAAAAAAAAAAAAAAAAAAAAAAAAAAAAAAAAAAAAAAAAAAAATTATAGTAAAATTTGGGGGCAGTGTGTGAAATTTTATTATTTTTATCAGTTTTTATCCAAAATTGCTGTCATTTTAAAAGAAATTTGTGGTCGAAAGGCAACTCAGGGAGGGAGGGGTTATCTGGCAATTTTTATGGTGGCCTCATTTCATTTTTTTATTATTGATATTTCATCTGTGTACTGTATCTGAATTTAATCTGAATTGTTTATATGTAAATGATTGCGTTCAAATTAAAATGTTAATATCCAAATAATGGAAGCTAAAACATAGCTATATGTGTACATGTAAGAAGTGACCAAAAATAACACAGAAATTTGTAAAAAAAAAAAAAAAATGTGTTTGAAGTGTAGGGGATGGGGGAAAGCAGAGGTGGTGGGGGAGTGGGAGAGGCAACATAGCTATATGTGTAAGAAGTGACCAAAAACAACACAGAAATGTAAAAAAAATAAATATCGAGTTGTGAGAGGCAGGGCAACATAGCTATATGTGTAAATATTAACCAAAACAACACAGAAATAAGTAAATAAAATAAAAAAAATTAAATAAATAGGCGTGCACCAATATGGGTGAAGTATGAATAAGATGCATAATGCTATAAGAAATTCCAACCAAAATTATAGATATATACAACAGCTTAAATGCAAACCTTGATCTGCCATTATAATTGCACATTTTATGGGCCATCACAATTTGGGTTGCATGGGAGCCCAGAATTTGCAGAAGACAAAATTACTTATGCAACCCTTTACAACATACTATAAGGAAACCAATCCCAAATTTAGTTGAGCTAGGACAAGAAATGTAAGAGATATGGACCTACATGCAACATTTTATGTGAAATAGACACATTTTAAGGGCTGTCAGAATTTGGATTCCATGAGAGCCCAGGGGTTACAGGAACCAAAATTACTTAAGCAGCCGTTAAGAAAATGCTATAAGGAAGTTCATGACCAAATTTGGTTGTGATAGGATAAGAAATATAAGAGATATAGACTTGTAAACACAACTTACACACAAAATTTGATGTGAAATGGGACACATTTTATGGGCTATCAGAATTTGGGTTCCATGGAGCCCATGGAATAGTGGAACCAAAATTGCTTATGCAGCCCTTAAGATAATGCTATAAGGAATCCCATGGCATAATTTGGTTGTGCTAGGATAAGAAATGTAACAGACATAGACTTGTAAACACAGCTTACACACAAACCTTGATGTGGGACACCGACGCCGGGGTGATTACATAAGCGCTCTTATTCTTCGAATAGTCAAGCTATAAAGGTCTGTACATATTTCCTACACCCTTTAGTATGGTTAACACGCATCATAGGCGGAGGAGCTGTGGCATGTTATATATTGGTAACAAATACATTTGTGAAGTTTCATTTAAATCTGTCAAGTGGTTTAACAAATATCAAGTCTACATTTACATTTTTGCACAATTTGCTTAAGTACAAAAAGGAGCACAGTGTAACGTGCACATGTCATGTTTCTATCGACACAAAAATGTGTGTGAAGTTTTAAAAATTTTGCCCAGTGGATTCTGCGATGAGCTTTTTGTAAAAACACGACTGGACAGGACGCAATAAAGTGAAACCTATATATAGCAGCCCCACTTAAATTTTGTTATTGTTGGGGTAAAATCAAGTGCACATTTTGAAAAGCTAAACGTATCAGCTGAATGTATATAGAGTGATTTTTACTGTCACCCTGAAATTTGATCACCAACATGAGACGAAGAGTAATGAATATTTTTCTTTTTGGTTATCAGGAAATCTTGGTACAAATGTGAAAGTTCTAATGATGATTAGACAGTAATTTCAATTACCTCCCGGTTTGGCACTGAGCACCAGCAATGTTTTCCAACGCGACTTCATCTCGTGATACTTTGCAATGTAGTCCAGAAGGAGCACCTCTCGCTCTCTGAAAACAAAATCATAACATACAAATATACAAGCAACGTTTGACGCAGGCAGCTCTAGCTATTTCAGCCAAATATATGGCATTGTATCATAAAACTAAAAGGCCATGGCCTACATGTTGAACATTATAATTGTGGAGTGGTCCATATTTTTAATTTCATCAACACCAATGTCAATCCCAAGAGATTTCTTTCCTTACATACTTAATATTTTATTAATGTCATTAACAATGGGGGATGCATGTCGTAGCTGAGACTGGATGTGACCTATATTTTGCTCAAAGTAGGTCACAGCAACTCAAAATTGTGTGGCTTTGAAGTAATAAATCTATTGCACAAAAACTTTAAGGTAAAGACAAGACAATCAAAGGGCCATAACTTTGTCAAAATGAAAGGAAGAGTTATGGGGATTGTTGGATAAGGTGCAGAAGTTGATGGGAAACATTAGTATAGTTTTAATGTAATAGCTTGAGTAGTTTTAAAGTTATAAATCTATCATGTCTATTGCACAAAAACTTTAAAGTAAAGACATGACAATCAAAGGTCCATAACTTTGTCAAAATGCAAGGAAGAGTTATGGGGATTGTTGGGTAAGGTGCAGAATTTGATGGGAAACATTAGTATAACGTTTTAATGCAATAGCTTCAGTAGTATTGAAGTTATAAATCTATTGCACAAAAACTTTAAGATGAAGCTGGGGACGCCGACGCCGTGGTAAGTAGGATAGCTCTCACTATTAGCTAAAAAGGTACAAATCTGGGACAGGTTATTTTATTACCGTGTCTTGTTTTTTTCCAGTAATTTGCAATGTTAGAAGACTATTACTATCACACTGCCCAGTAACTTTCCAAATTATACTGCTTAATAAATTGGGTAAGTTTTCATAAACTGATGCAATGAGTAAATTATTCCCAGTAATTACCTTATATTTGGAAATAATCAAAATATCATGTAAGTTATTCAAGTTTGCTATCAGTTTACATATAATTCAATGTATATCTTTTATTAAAAAAACCACAAGCACTTCTCAAAGCGTTAAAGCGCTGATATGAATATTTATAACTTAAATACAACAAAAAAATGCAGTCAGCGAATCTTCCAAACAAATCAAGCCACCATGAACAACTATTTAACTACTTCTGAAAGCGTTAAAGCGCTGATATGAATGAGTATTTATATTAAATACAACAAAAAATTGCAATCAGCGAATTTTCCAGATTAAACTAGTATGAACAATAATTAAACTATAGTTGGAAAAGTACGAAGGGCCTAAATAAGTGCATTCACATGTGCACATTCATAATCTCCATTCACACGTGCACGTTCATAATTCTCCATTCACATGTGCACATTCATAATTCTCCATTTACATTTGCACGTTCATAATTCTCCATTCACATGTGCACATTCATAATTCTTCCAGATTGCCTCTGGCAGTTCCTTCAACACCTTTGATTCTTGGAGAATTTATGATGTTCGATTGACACCCATAATTCTCCAGATCGCCTCCAAGCTCGTTTGACAATTTTGATACCTGAAGAATTAAACTGAATGTTTTTTAACAGTTCATCAACACATTATAGGTTATTAAGAGCTGCAACAGAGAAAGACGGAAAGGTGACATAGGAATTCAGGGAACGTGCCGTAATATTGCCAACACATATATTCCTATTGCTCTTTTCAGTGCTCTGGTTATCCCTGGAGACTCTGGCTATCCATGGAGACTCTGGTTATCCCTGGAGAAAGAACATGCAGACTAGCGATCCATGGCGAATTTAATTGAAAACTGTGGAAAGGATAAATAAAAGTGGAAAGATGAATAGAAATCTGGGAACCTGCCGTACTCTTACTAGAAAATAGATTCCTCATGGTTCTTAAAAGTGCTTTGACCATATCGCTGGGGAAAGACCATGCAGAATCCATGGTGAATTTAATTGAAAACTGTTTCATCAACACATTATAGGTTATTTAGAGTTGCCCCAGAGAGAGAGAAGTGGAAAGGATAAAATGGAATCCGGGAACCTGCATGCCCTACTCTTACTAGCGAATAAATTCCTCAGGCCAAATAAAAAAATATTTGTGGTTCAGGTAAACCGACCGACCCTATTTAAGGAGCCGACTCTAAAACTTTTTATGCAAAAAAAAAAAAAAAAAAAAAATTAAATAAATAAATAATATATTATTTTTTTGTTGATAATGCAAAAAATCGAACTCACGGTATAGTAATTAACATATTAAATTCATTATCAGAATTGAATTCATTATTAGGCGAAAAGAAAAAAATTAGAAGCCTACCTACCTACCCTATTTTTTTTGCCAGTGTTACCTGAACCACACCTATTTTTTTTGTTTGGCCTCATGGTTCTTAAAAGTGCTTGACCATATCTCTGGAGAAAGACCATGAAGAATAGTGTAGAGGTCATGTAGAGAATAACAGCACATTATGAGAGGACACTAATAGGACATGCGGTATAGCTGTAAATGTAGGATAGAATGGCGTGCACAATCATCATGATCATCCGGATGCTTTGACCGACATTATGAATGGAATTCTTCAAACCGGGGAGACTCATTAATCATTATTAGCACGTTACTAACTTGTCATAACAAACTATTGCAGTCACAAAATGCCTGCATAAATTTAATCATAACCAGGGAGATCTGGTTCAGTCTGCGTAATCTGGTGCATTCTGGGTAATCTGGTTCAACCTGGCTCATGATGAAGCATTAGTGACATGTGTAATCCAATGTCTTCTTGCAGTATCAGCATGACTTTGAAACTTCAAACATGATCAAATTGGATACCAATCCAAAGCAATTAAACTATGCAAATAAAACTATATTTTATACAAATTCTTTTTTTTTTTGAGATTACATCTTACTTTTGCTCCCATAAATGTAAATATTTGATCTATACATATATATATATAGAGAATATTATGTCAGTGCCTTTTAATATCAAGTTTATTAGGTGAGGCTTAGAAAACGAAGAATGGCGAGGCTCTGCCGAGCCATTCGTTTTCGTGCCGAGCCTAATAAACTTGATAGTAAAAGGCACTGACATAATATTCTATTTATCATGTAGATTATCCACATTTTTTGTATGAATTACTATTATTACCTATTTTTAAGAATGTTACGCTTATCGAGGACGCCGCCATGTTGTTGGTTTTTGTTGTTTTATGATGTCAGGCAACGTTACGTGCATGACGTCAGATAACGTTACGTACAATAAACGCCAAGGGATTCAGCATTGATTTGCTCTATTGGTCAGTGCCCAATAAAGCAAAATTTAATAGGTCACCCCTTTATTAGGCAGAAAAGTGCATATCTGCATGATAAATACATTTTAAGATGTATACCTATTTTAACCGACTTTAAAATCATTTAATATCAGATTTGGTTGTTTGCATTTTCCATGACTGTACAATAAAATAATGACTGATTTATGTTTGACATACCATTACTGTAAATAGTATGTATTCATACATTAAACAATCATGAGTGAAAAATATTCAATCCTCAAGTGCATACGGAGATGGGAAGTATACAGTCAATATATTCAAGCACTCTATCCAATTTACTAAGTAACCCTGGCATGCATGACAACAGACAGGTGGCGCAATTTGGTCACAGTCATAATTCAATCATGTTGTTTTTTTATGCCCCCGAAAATTTCCGAATTTTTTTTCGGGGGCATATAGTAATCGCACCGTCCGGATTCTGTCCGTCATTCCGCTTTTCGTGTCCGGACTGTACCTTCAAAACCCCTGCATGGATTTTTGATTAACTTGGCACAAGTGATCACCATAACAGGACGATGTGTCGCGCGCAAAACCCAGGTCCGTACCTCAAAGGTCAAGGTCACACTTGAAGTTCATAGGTCAAAAACAGGTACGCAATTTCGTGTCCGGACCGTAACGTCACAACCCATAACAATACGATGAGTCGCGCGCAAAACCCAGGTCTTCAAGGTCAAGGTCACACTTGGAGGTCAAAAGTCAAATTGTGTCCGGTCAATAACTCTGGCATTGATGGACGGATTTTCAAATAACTTGGCACAAGTGCTCACCATAACCAAACGATGTGTCGTGCACAAAATCCAGGTCCATGGCTCCAAGGTCAAGGTCATACTTAGAGGTCAAAGGACACTTCGGGGGCATTTATCACTTAGTGATATTTCTTGTTTAATTTTCTATTTCCAAAAGAATTTTGTAATTTATTTTTCTGATTGAAATTTATCAATGTCAGAAAAATAACTTTTTTGATAATTTTATTTATCTTTGGCGATACAATTGGAGGTACATTTATAGAAATATATTCAGATGTAGTAAAGGTAATACTTTAAAGATGTTTCAATAGGATTTTATATTTATATATACGAGCGAGCAAAAGTAAGAAGTACCCCTTTTTCTTTCCCTAATTATATAGACACCAAAACAGGAAATAATACATGATGTATATAGAATAATTAGATCGACCACCACTAATAGTCCAAAAATAAATTGTTATTGAAAAGTTCAGTACACAAGGGAGTTATCCCCCTTTTCCCAAATAATGCATTTTTGGTAAAAACACACAAAATCTACAAACATTACCTCAATTTGTCCAAGACAATATTCCCTATACGCTGCTTTCGAAAAAAAATCGCAGAAAAACACAACACCAATTGTGTAGGTAGCAGCTTTCGATTATCAAAAATCATCAAATTACCTCCCTTTAATGTTTCCATAGCATCCATAAAAGAGAATTGCTTGGCAAAATTTGAACCTGTTTAAAGGAATATTTAGTACTCAGTAAAGTGTGTTTAAAACATCAGTGCTTAATTAAAGCGCTGTTCAAGCTGTCCTGCGCCCTCAAGAACTGGCCTATTGGGAATTATCTATACCAGCAAAAATGGGGGTACTTTTTTTGGGGGGATGAGTATAGTAAAAGCATGTGTCCCTGCATTGTGTCTCAATTTAATCCCAGAATGTTTTTAATCCCCCACAGATCCAGGGTGTACTATAGGTTTGCATCCTGTCCGTCCGTCCTTCCGTCCAACTGTCCTTCTGAAATGCTTGTCCGGGCCATATTTTCAATACTATAAGACTTGAGATCTATACCAAACTTGGTATGTGGATACATCTTGGGATAGCAGTGTGTTGCGTACCAAAAAAGGTCACAGTGACCTTGACCTGTGACCTCTGTCATAGAAAATGCTTGTCCGGTCCGTATTTTCAATACTATAACACTTAGAGATACCAAACTTGATATTTGAATACATCTTAGGATAGCGGTGTGACACATACCAAAATAAGGTCACAGTGACCTTGACCTTGACATGTGACCTCTGTCATAGAAAATGTTCCGAAAATGCTTGTTCGGGCCATATTTTCAATACTATAAGACTTTGAGATACCAAACTTGGTAAGTGAATACATCTTGGGATAGTGGTGTGTTGCGTACCAAAATAAGGTCATTGTGACCTTGACCTGTGACCTCTGTCATAGATAATGCTTGTCCGGACCGTATTTTTAATACTATAACACTTAGAGATAACAAATTTGGTATTTGAATACATCTTGGGATAGCGGTGTGTCGCGTACCAAAATAAGTTCATTGTGACATTGAACTTGACCTGTGACCTCTGTCATAGAAAATAGAGATACCAAACTTGGTATGTGAATACATCTTGGGATAGCGGTGTGTCGCATACCAAAATAAGGTCATTGTGACCTTGACCTGTGACCTCTATCATAGAAAATGCTTATCTGGACCATATTTTCAATACTTTAACACTTAGAGATACCAAACTTAGTATGTGGACTTAGTATGTGGATACATCTTGGGATAGTGGTGCATCGCGTACCAAAATAAGGTCACTGTGACCTTGACATGTGACCTCTGTCATAGAAAATGCTTGTCCGGACCGTATTTTCAATACTATAACACTTAGAGATACCAAACTTGGTATGTGAATACATCTTGGGATAGCAATGTGTCGCATACCAAAATAAGGTCATTGTGACCTTGACCTGTGACTTTTGTCATAGAAAATGCTTGTCCGGACCGTAAATCAATACTATAACACTTAGAGATACCAAACTTGGTATGTGAATACATCTTGGGATAGTGGTGTGTCGCGTACCAAAATAAGGTCACTGTGACCTTGACCTGTGAACTCTGTCATAGAAAATGCTTGTCACATACCAAAATAAGGTCATTGTGACCTTGACCTTGATCTTTGACCTCCATCATAGAAAATGTCTGGAAAATGTTTGTCTTGGCCGGTGGGGGACTATGAATTGCCCTGCAATTCTTGATGCTCTTGTTTATATTACAAACTTGAGTTTCCATGTCAATAAGACATTTCATGCATATTGACATGTCAGAGTGGGTGAAAAATATTCTTATTAATTTACATTACTGATCTCTTCTGGAGTATAAAATTGAAATAATTCATCTTGGGTGTGACCATTTTTTACGTTCCCTTCGTTAGGTACTGTATTGATACAAATTTGATTCCCAAGTTTCAGGAAATAAAATGTAATTTTCCCAAAAGTTTATGAGAAGATTTAATTAGTTTAGTTTTCTCTATATATCTCTATACACAACACTTAGGACCCCTGGGCGACACCATTTTATACATGTATCACAGGGGCTTCAATTTTACAAATGTTAACCATTAACCCGCTAAGCACAACTATAATAGCCTTTGCATCCATTGTAAACCTGATCAGCCTGCGAGCTCAAACAATTTTATTTTTTTGAAAAGTTCAGCACACAATTAAGGGAAGAACTCGCAGGCTGATCAGGGTTTACAATGTCTGGCTGCTGATCTGTCATTTTCACCAAAACACCCCTTTGTCACATAAATGGAAATGGTCTTAATTCAAAGAAAGAACAGTCCCTTTACGGCATTATATATATGTAGGAAGTTAATGGTTAAGGTCCATGTCAACAAGATGAAAGGTGAGATTTTTTAAAAACAATTCCTATATAATACTATATAAAATCATTTGACTTTTATCATGGGGCCTTAAATTTAAAGTAGCTATCCTGCCAAAATAGCCAAATTTTACATCACATGTATACCGTTTCTAAATCTACTGAGGACGAGGTCTATATATAACTTACATAATTATTTTGAGTATCCAAACTCTATATTGTGTCGATCCCCAAATCTGGAATTAAGAGTTACCGTTACTCATAATTCATTGAACACATATTCAATCACGGGTATTTTAAGAACCCGAGAAAAATCCTATATTTCAAAGCAAAGAAAATCACTGCAAATGAAATATAAGCGTACATTTTATACTTATTACATCCCTATTTTTATTTTATAATCAATTTGCAGTGATTTTTTTTGTTTTAAAATGTATTTTGTCAATATGCCATATATGGATAAAAGGCGCTTTGACGTCATTGTTCCAAAATGGCCGCCCCCATTTATGTTCTTTGCAAATTTCAATGGGTCATATCTCCTTTATTTTTCAAGGCATTTTCATAATTCTTTCAGTTTTTTTCAAGTTGTTCAGAGCCCTTTTAAATAAATTGTGTTTGAAAATAGTGCATCAACCCCTTTAAAGCCGTCCATTTCCTGTCTATAGAGCTTGAATTCTCAAAATATACAAGTTATATTATACATGTATACCTCGTTAATAGATTCAGAAACGGTGTACATATGTTGTACAATTTGGCTGTTATTGGCAGGATACATCAACTTTAATATACTCCATATACTATATACGCCCAGTGTGGTTCCCGGGGACCCCGTTTGGTCACGGGGCAAAGAATAGGGCCACTGCAGATCCCTTTGGAGGGGTAGGCAGAGGGATAGAATCCCCCCAAATTCATGTTCATTTTATCATTTTTTGTTCACGTTCATTAAAGGTCTTCATCATGATCCCTGTGTTGTTTCAGGTGCCATCTCACTCACATCAAAACAGCAGTGGCAGAAAAACAATAAACATGGCTCCAGCATAAATAGAGTTGCTAAGATAGAATTTGAGTGAGAAGGTTCTAGGCCCATTTTCCATATTTTATCTCGATGTACATGGAGGATGAGCCTGGCATGTTCATGCCTGTTAGGCACCATATAACCTTTCATGTGTTGGTGCGCCTTCAAACCCAATTCAATTCAATTGTTTGTATATACACATGTACGTGATTCACCAATAAGAAGCTTAGTGCAAAAAGTAATTGCCATTTGTCAAACACTGTCTGAAGAGAAGTTTTTAAGCTAGTTTTCGATACATATTAATTTTCTCCTAAAATATACTGAAAATGACATAAAACCCCTTTCAACCAACCAGCCTCTATCTATTATACTGTATAACAGTTATGAAAGTAATAATTAATGGGGTAGACATTTTTCTTCTTTTTTTCTCTTCTCTCGACTTCTTAAGTCACACGATTTTTATGCCACATGACCTTATTTAGCATGCAGATATTTCATCTCAGAGTTTTACCCAATCTTCAAAGTTTCTCCAACAATGACACAATACTTCTGTCATATTTTTGACAGATTCATTAAATATGGGTTGATGCAATTTGCATAACTACTTAAAATGCACAATCAGCAATCTTGATTTTGGTAAAACTTGAGCCATTTACCATCACTTTCTGAACATAACTTGCAAACCACAAAACTGCAGTTTCGATTAAAAGTTACCAACTCACAATTCATTTTATGTATATTCAACCACGGGTATTTTAAGAAACCGTGAAAAATACTATACTTCTAATCGGCACATACTCGTAAGTATATGACCTGAACACACGGTTTTGTAGTGTAATTTTGCTGTTATATGGTGGGTTAGTTTCTTCAACAATATTTCCAACATATTCAATTCAGTTTCCCTAACGACACAATACTTCTGTCATATTTGTTTGAGTCGTTAAATATGGGTTTTTTACATAAATACATAGTGTACAATCAGCAATCTTGATTTTGGTAAATCTTGCACCATTTACCATTACTTTCTGTACATAACTTGCAAACCCCAAAACTGGGGTGTTGATTAAGAGTTACCAACTCATTTTCCTATCGTGGGTGTTTTAAGAACCCGTAAAAAATACTATACTTTTAATTGGCACATACACATACGCATATTAACATATTGTGTCAGCACTGGGTTGTTCCGGTCTAAAATTTAAATTCACCATATATTTTGAATGGAATAGTATAACATGCGTAAATTAAGACTGGTGGATAAGATATTACTGTGCAAAATGAATGTCCTTGTAAATAATGGGTCATTTTTAGGCTCATTCATTATATTTAGGCCCTTTAGAATAAAACATATTATTTTTTATCAATTTTAAGGCCTGATGCACCCCCTTTAATGTCAAAATGATACAGGATTAATAAATGCAGGTTATATATATTTAATGGTTGATAAATACTTTAAAGTAGCTTTCCCGCCATCTACAACTACATTTTTACAATATATCTACATCATTTCTAAACCCACTGATATTGAGGTGTATATAACTTAACATATTTTGAGAAGCCAAACTCTATAGAAACAATATAAATGGCTTTAACCAGCCAGGCAAAAGCCCAAAACTGAAGCAATCGAATTTAAGAGTTACAAACTCATAATTCATTTTACTCGTATTCAATCACTAGTATCTTAATAACATGTCAATAAATCTAAATGTTCAACATGTTCAATCTGCACGTATACATTATTATATATGAACACCTTAATAGGGTTTTGGTTTAAAGTTTTGTAGTATAATTTTGCCATTATTTGGCAGGTTAGTTTCTTTAATGTCAAAATGATACTGGATTAATAAAGTGAGGTTATCTGGCAGGTTAGTTTCTTTAATGTCAAAATGATACTGGATTAATAAAGTGAGGTTATCTGGCAGGTTAGTTTCTTTAATGTCAAAATGATACTGGATTAATAAAGTGAGGTTATCTGGCAGGTTAGTTTCTTTAATGTCAAAATGATACTGGATTAATAAAGTGAGGTTATTTGGCAGGTTAGTTTCTTTAATGTCAAAATGATACTGGATTAATAAAGTGAGGTTATCTGGCAGGTTAGTTTCTTTAATGTCAAAATGATACTGGATTAATAAAGTGAGGTTATTTGGCAGGTTAGTTTCTTTAATGTCAAAATGATACTGGATTAATAAAGTGAGGTTATCTGGCAGGTTAGTTTCTTTAATGTCAAAATGATACTGGATTAATAAAGTGAGGTTATTTGGCAGGTTAGTTTCTTTAATGTC
Source organism: Cyrtodaria siliqua (assembly GCA_037043455.1). Taxonomy (NCBI): domain Eukaryota; kingdom Metazoa; phylum Mollusca; class Bivalvia; order Adapedonta; family Hiatellidae; genus Cyrtodaria; species Cyrtodaria siliqua. The sequence goes on from JAWPHD010018647.1 coordinate 17,647, forward strand.
AAAATGATACTGGATTAATAAAGTGAGGTTATCTGGCAGGTTAGTTTCTTTAATGTCAAAATGATACTGGATTAATAAAGTGAGGTTATTTGGCAGGTTAGTTTCTTTAATGTCAAAATGATACTGGATTAATAAAGTGAGGTTATTTGGCAGGTTAGTTTCTTTAATGTCAAAATGATACTGGATTAATAAAGTGAGGTTATTTGGCAGGTTAGTTTCTTTAATGTCAAAATGATACTGGATTAATAAAGTGAGGTTATCTGGCAGGTTAGTTTCTTTAATGTCAAAATGATACTGGATTAATAAAGTGAGGTTATTTGGCAGGTTAGTTTCTTTAATGTCAAAATGATACTGGATTAATAAAGTGAGGTTATCTGGCAGGTTAGTTTCTTTAATGTCAAAATGATACTGGATTAATAAAGTGAGGTTATCTGGCAGGTTAGTTTCTTTAATGTCAAAATGATACTGGATTAATAAAGTGAGGTTATGTATTTAATGCTTCATAAATACTTCAAGACCTGTTACACAATAACCTGCAAGGCTACATGACATGAATAAGACTTACGGTATTCTATACCTGTTGTAAGCTAGTCGTTTCTTAAAGGTACTACTTGATTGACTTCCTGGGTAGAACCAGTACTAAGCAGTGCAATTAAAGTATCTTGCTCAGGGACAGAACGTATATGGTTATGGCGGGGATCGAACCCACGACGTTTGGATCATGGGTCCAATGCTCTACCACTAGACCACAGCGCTCCACAGTGAAAAACTGTTGTCTACTTGTAGAGAGTCGGACCCTGGATTGAACGGTCATGGGTTTGATCCCCGTCATGACCGTCCGTCCATGTGTTGTGTCCCTGAACAAGACACTTTATCTGCTTTTGCTTACTACAGGTTCTACCCAGGAAGACACTGAGAGGGATTAAAGTAAGTTATGAGAGCTTTTGGTCTCATTCCTCTATTATCTCCCCTGAAAGCTCACGGACTTAGAGACAAAAGGAAAACAGAAAATAATTCTATTTTTTCTCAATTTTAGGGAATTTTTAATTTAAAAAAATAGGTTTTTCTTTGCTTTAGCATACATCTGCAGTGTAAAAGACAGATGATACAGAAAATCCCATGTTGATATGAGGTTTCATTCAAATTTCAGAATTGTTTGACCTTTATATGAGACGTAGTCAGCATGAAAATGTTTTTAAATAACCGAAGACCATAAAAATTATCCTTGTATTTTATTACATTTTTGGTTCAATCATTCATTACTGCGTTTAAGGCCCAGACAAAAACCTTGACCCTAGGTTGGCACAAGTTGTATACAACACTCCATCTCCATGTGGTGAACCTTTCTGCCCAATATCTTTTTGATGCAATCATTCATTGGCGAGTTATTTCCTTTACCACAAGTTTGACCCTTGCTGCAACTTTGACCCAAGTTGGCAGGAGTGGTACATAGCACTTCATCACATTAATGGTGGGACATAATAACAAAACGTTATAGCCATTTTAACTTTTTTGTTTCAAGTTTTCAACTGTTGGCCGCTATAATAACTATATCCCGCTAGGCAGGTGGCTAGATACAAAAGACAAGCAGGAAAAAAATAAAGGATATTTACCGTTTTGTAGAGGAACATGGGTATAGACCAAATAGAAATTGCCAAACTTCTCGTCTTGCACTTGGTTCCACACCTCCTGTAAATGAGATCTTATTAAAACAAACCTTCAACCCAAATTTGTGAAAAGACAAAAAACAAAACAACCGTTTTTACTTAAAGGGACAGTCCATAAATAAGCAGATATTGAGCATAACCAAATAACCATCTGACTTTTATTCAGTGAAATGTATACATGAAAACATGAGCATAGACCCTAAGAAGTCTGTAATAATACATTCGTGAGTTTGAAAAAAAAAAGTGCTTTAATTTATATATTATTGTAAATAAAGTGGGACCCACCATATTTTTCTGCGATCACGTGACTTCCATTAGCGCATAAGGTTTTCACCATTAGTATGTATTGTGTTATATGCATAGCCCGGTTAGCTCAGTCAGGAGCGACGTCGACTACTTTACGCTCACGCTCACTATTATTACTGCGAGTTAAATTTTAGCTTGGGCTGCGAACTCAAACACCCGAAGTTTCTCTTTTTTTTGTACTGCGATTGAATTCCGTCAAACAATCTTGCTTTTAATTAGTAAATATTCAATAAAGTTTGGTTTGTAATGTTTGCGAACATAATTAGTGTGTGTTTTATAAGCTAAAAGTTACGGACATTGTCCCTTTAAATGTGTGTACGGACGAGGATTGACACTATTCCACTATAAGCTCAATTGGCCAATATATATAAAAAAATGTTTTAAATATAAATAATTACTCATAAGTATACCCATGAAAAGAGCAAATTTGACTCTTTTGACCTCTAGCTGTGTGTTCATGGGACACTGACCTTTAAAGAAACTAACCTGTTAAATAAAGGCAAAATTACACTACAAAACCATTGATCAAAACTCTATCCAGGTGTTTCGGTCATAAAGTAATGTATATGTGCCAATTAAAAGTATAGGATTTTTCACCGGTTCTTAAAATACCTGTGACTGAATATGCAGAAAATGATTTAAATGTTGGTAACTCTTTATAAAACGCTCACGTTCTGGGGTTTGGCCTGGCTGGTTAAAGCCATTTATATTGTGTCTATAGAGTTTGGATTCTCAAAATAAGTGTTATATATACACCTCATTGTCAGTAGGTTTAGAAACCATGTACATAATTATGTTATAAAACGTGGCTGTTGTTGGCGGGATAGCTACTTTAATGTAGAGACCTGATTCTTGCGCACTAAACACCTCCTCATTGGGATTAGCATTTGTGTGAAGTTTCATGAAATTCCCTTCAGTACTTTCAAATCAAAGTTATGGCTGGGACAATTGTTTCGGACCAGTTATTATTTCATCCTTTTGGAAATGGTGCCGGTATCCATTCAACTGGGAAAATTCACATTGTTTTACCTTAAATTAGTAATTTTTCACAAACAAAAGCAATATTGTATGCTTAAATACTTTATAAACATTGTAGTGTCTTATTACCCTTCCCATTAAAGTATATATTTTCCCCCTTTTTCTGATAATTTTTTTCTCTCTGAAATAATAATGAAAAAAATAAATAAATAATTGTTTGCGATATTCTCACTCTAGTTGGGAAAAAAACACTTTTTGCCGTTGTGAATGGTACCATATTTCGGTTCAACTTATACTGATATATAAGGGAAAAAAACACTGCCAAAGACAATCTTTCGCTGTAAATTTCAAAGAGCGACGTCTGGCTTGTATTTGTTTTATGTGCTTATTTTTAATACTTGTAAAAAGGTTGTGTTTTTTTTGTTTGTTTTTTTAATAGTTCATAACCGTTATTCGTATTGAAGGTAGCGCCGTGGTGTAATGGTTAGCATTGCGGCTTAGTAACCCAGGGATCGCGCTTTCAATCCCAGCCAGGACCGAATTTGGGTTAATTATCGAAATATTTCAAAAGTATTTCCAACCTTACCAGTCCTTCGGATGAGACGTTAAACCGAGGTCTGCTCGCTAAAATGCTTAGTGCAATACAGCGAGGATAAATAAACGCTTATATACACACACCGTTATTCGGTCATATTCCCAATGCTAAAACATAGCTTTGTTTTCCCATTTTGAGACATAATGTCTTAATTATGAAGAAAAAAAAGTTTAAAAAGATGAGGCGAAGAGATATATCTCTTAATGTCATGCTTTAAAACAGTGTTCTGTAAACAGTATTAAAGATACAATTATGAAATGAATGTTTTACTATGTATTTCCAATTGTGACAGTAAGGTTCAATGTTCCCAAAATACAGAAAACAAACACTCAGGTTGATATCAGGAAAATAACTGATCATGAATAACGCATAAAATAGTCAGTGGAACAATAATTCAGCTTTTCATTCCAGCGATTTCAGATTTGGAGAAGTACTAAAAAATCCTGAGATTCCTGTTTTTCCCCCCAGAAATTTGGCCTGCCAAACAGAACATGTTTAAAAAAACATCGGTCGTAAAACTCAATTTACAAAATGGTTTTAACAAAAGACAAATTGCTCTGATGAATATGAGAAAAATGTTTTCTGTTTAAACAACAGGTTTTAACTTCCTTACCACAGAATGTCTTTCATACAGTAACATGCTCATTATACGAGTCAACCATACTTCATTTCCTTACTTACTAAACCCAAGTAAACTTTAAATATAAGTTACAATCATAACTATTATCAACAATAACATCCGAACTATGACGTGTTCTTAACTTCTACAGAACAAATGTGTCGCCTGCCCTGTGCTTATTTCTATAAAGTTTTATGAAAAGGGGTATAACTCTGTGGAAATGAAAGTCAGAGTTATTGGACATGCGTAAGGACATTCATTCGGGTGTAAGGTGCAGATGTGTGTAAAGTTTCAATGATAAACATAGGGCAGGTAGAAGGTTAAAGTTTAATAAATTGATTTTATTATGTTTATCTTTACCAAGAAATACTGTCTTTCTTAGAGATGACTCGTCCACAAGTCGACCGTCTGCGTCAATAAATCGTAGAAAATTGTGTAACATTAATGGCTCCGTTCTCTTACTTATAGGTGAAACCTGAAACATAAATGGTAAAAAGCCTATGTGGTTATGCTTATAATGCAAGTAAAATCACTGGGGTCTCCTTTAGCATTCGCCAGTCGCCATAAGGCTAACAAATTTGCAAATGGCGAAACTTTCGTCAGGTGTTTTTGCCAATTTGGTGACAGTCATTTTGGCCCATACAAATGAAAGATTCGTGAAAATGAAGTTCGAAGGGCGCAGCCAATTTTTTTTAACATCTTGACGTGTTCCCGATGTAACCGAAAAAACTACGCAAACGACTCACATATCTAGACTGTGTTACGAGTTTTGGGTGTGAATACCTTGATACATAAGTTTAACATTTAGTTATGAACTATTGTGGATTTAATACATATTAGCTAGTCGACAATTTGTATCAAAATCGATTAAAGTGGCTAAAATATCTTAGTCAACTTTGGCTTTAATCAAAAAAATGTCTGGCTAAGAAAATTGAGGTGCTTTAGCCAAAGTGGCTAAACAAAATTTGGTCCAATGAAGAGCCAAGAATCATGAACATTTCTAAAGGTATACATGGCAATCTTGAAGCATTTAACAAGCATTAAAACTGACTCCTTGATTCTTATATCAAGAATCATTTTTACTTTAAACCTACTAAGTACTTCCATATATTTAAATATTAAAACGTAAGAAAATGTTAAAAAGTTTTTAATTATTCTATGTTATTCTACCACAAGTTTACATTATTGCTGCGATATAATCAAGCACACCCACCCACAAGCACATAATCCTCCCCACCCAACCCTAACCTCAAACTTTTAATTTTGTTTATTTAGGTTGTCAACCTGTTTTTCCTAAGTAGTTATAAAAACTAATGTGAAAAAGTATTGTTTTTGGTTGTCAACTGTTTTTTTAAAGTTGCGCTCCCCATTATCCCCCTTAATCACAAATCTTGTATTTGGACCTGAGTCACCAGAAAAGTTTAAATTATTAGTTTTGGTAAAAATGGGTAAAATGACAAATACTTGACCAAAATAAACAAACTATATATATATATACATTCTCTGTGGGACAATATATATATATATACATTCTCTGTGGGACAAACATGAAAAAAAAACATATTATAAGGAACTTAAATTAGTATTATTTAAACATGATAAAATGAATTTGCAGCAACAACAACAACAGCAGCAACAACAGAGCGAACTCACTAATGAAAAGTCTTGATCAATCGGTCAAAAGGGTAAAACAACAAAAGCTCTCGACCGAAAGGATAAATCGGAACAACGTTATTACATACATGTCCGCAGTAGGATTTTAAGAGATTTTTATTAGAAGAACAGAACAGATTTGGATTGTATTTAAAATAATGAAGACTTGTTTGGGCTCTAAGGTCAAAAAAACATTATGCGAGTTTTTGGTTTTCCCAAGTGTCCCTATTATTTCCGTACTTTCCTAAATAGTTGTTTAGCATCTCAAGTTAAAAACAAAAGTTTTTAATATATATAAACTATATTTTTTAAATCCTGGTGCCTTTTTTAAAGTGTTTTCATCCAATTTCTTTTCAAAATTGGGTTATTGCTTATTTAAAGCCTTTACCCTAATGAAAATAAGGTACTGGAATTCCACTGGAACTTCACATGGAATTCCAGTTAAATTCCAGTGGTACATTTCAACAGAATTCAAGTGGAATTCCACTTGTATTGATGTGGAATTCCACAGGTAAAGATAGAAATTCTGTTGAAACGTGCCAGTGGAATTCCAGCCAATACCAGTGAAATTCCATTTAAATACCAGTGGCTGCCAGTGGAATTACAATACCAGTGGAATTCCATGTTAATATTAGTGAAATTCCACCTTCATTCCAGTGGAATTCCTCTCAAATACCAGTTAAATTCCACCCAGATAGCAGTTGGAAACGAAGTTGACAATAAAAAATAAATTTATAACAAGCAACCCAATTTTGAGCTTGTATCTCTAAAAGAGACAAAGTATCTGCAGAGATACTCTTAGAGTCCAGAGTGTTTTTCTTTTTTACAAGTTACAAACCACTGTTGGCTATACGCATGTGTGTAGTTCTAAGGTTTACAGTCCCTCCACCAACATATGCAATAAGCCTTAAAGAGATGGGTACAATAGAGTCTGGACTTCTGTTGGCTATACTATATCACTAGATCTATATATTTTACTCATATATAACATTAAATTGGTTTTGAATATTTAAATAAAAAATATTATATTTTCTTATTTATAATACTTATTTGAAGTGATGTCATAAGTAAATACAATTAAATTTGGTAAAACATGTCACACAATGATAAAAAATATATGAATATATATACAAAAATTAGGATACCTAAAATATCAATATTCCACTGGAATTCCACTGCCACTGGAATTTGTATCGGCTTTTTAGCTGGAATTCTATTGACATTTTCACTGGTTGGAATTTGTCACTGGAATTCCACCTTGGAATTTTGTTCTTTTAATTCCACTAGAATTCCAGTATCACTGGAATTTGTTCATGGCATTCTAGTGTAAGTGGAATTTTGTTCTTTGGTTCCAGTGGAATTCCAGTTGTATTCCAGTCAGGCATCAAATTCTTGTGGAATTCCAGATCTTCCACTGGAATACCAGTGTAATTCCAGTGGAATTCCAGATCCATTTTCACTGGGGTAATAACTGATATGAGAAAAGACAATAACCATGATAACACAATATGAAAAATGTAATTTGTCCTTTGACTACTGTACCAATACAGTACCCTATCATTTTAAGCATGTAATCAAATCTCACATTGTTTTTCATTTGGCCTAAGACCATAATAAAACTTATCACGCTGAATGTTAATTCGAGCCTTCTCTGACCCTAAAAACCTTTTTTTCTGTGGCTTATTAGGCGTACACGGCCAGATGAAATATCAAAATCGTAAGAAGGACTGGTAAGGCCAGAGAAGGCTCGGATAAGCTGAATGCGGGAGAGTCAATTATAATTATGTTTATTCTTGCACACAAAAGTACGCACCTGAATATCATCCATTTCTTTTGGCTTTGATTTATTTTTGCCAGTGCAGGCGTTACTTATATTCAGTGACAACAAGTCTGTTGGATCAATAAACTCGAATGAGTCATCACTTATTGTTCTGTCGACAGAATGATTCCTGAAAAGCAATGATTTTTACTTTATTTATCATGTTTATGGTCAATGTAGAGAATGTGTTTAGCGACAATACGTATGCTACCTGAAAATGGCCAAGTCCTGTTTCTCCAGTGTGTTTTTCCTATATTTTAGGAACACAACCCATACCGTCGGAATTTTAGCGTGATTTTTCACAAAATTGGGAATTTTAGCGCGATTTCTCATAAAAATTGGAAAAATATAGTAAAGCATTCCTTTCAAGATTGCATCTTTATTACTGTTTACTGTACACCAAAATCAACAGAAGCATTTAAAAGTTTTGGGACCACTTTGAAAAAATAATTCAATTTGCAATTTCTTTCTGAAAATTGGGGGAAAAAGATATGGCCGAATTTCAGCAATAAAAACAACAACACTGCTTTCGATATGAAAACCTGGTTATTTTCACTGGATGTTTTCAGAACTGTTATCACCACTGACAAAAATCTAGCAGCATGTAAGTGCCAGTTGTTTACCTTACCAATGGTAATAGTAAGGCAAAAAAAAACTGTTTGTGGTCTTGTTCCCAAAAGATCAAAGGCATGTGTCACCAACATGAAATGAAATTGGAGGTCTGCTATACCACTGAAATGCACATACCTTAAAACACTATTTATTTATTTTTTTGGAGGGTGGGGTTGAGTGTAGTCCAAAATCCAAGAATGTTTGGGTTTGGTCGGAGCCTTTTGGTCGGAAGACCATACGTACTTTTATTTTGCCTATTGGAACTGGTATATCCCAGACAAGGCTACCACATTGACTATCTTTCTTCTAATACCGCACACAATCAATTCTTAGTATCAGGGCAGCCTTTTTCCGAGAACAGGATTAACACAGTTCAGCAAATCTTGAACATATTCAACTGGGAAAATTCGCGGCGTCTTGCCATAATTTGGGAATTTTTCACTATCAAACAAAAGCAATAATGTATGCTTAAGTACATTGCAAACACATTACCGTGTATAAATTCTCTTGTAGTATTTCATTACCCTCACCTAAAAGAATATAGTTCCCCACTTCTTCTTAAATTTTCACTCGAAATATAAAACAAGAGGGCCATGATGGCCCTATATCGCTCACCTGAGTTAATTTGAACCAATACAAGAGGGCCAGGACCAAGATGGCCCTAAAGCGATCAACTGAGTACTGGCACATTATCGAACTTCTTCGAAATCTTATTGTCATATACAATCTGTGCAAGTTTGGTTAAGATTGTTCAAGAAATGTGGGCTCTGTTGTGTATAACAACATTGATATAGACAGTTTAAGACACTGACAAAGTTTGGTAAAGATCAAATACAAAATGAAGGTGCTAGAGAGTAACACCTTGGGCAGAGCCAAATGTGACCCCAGGGCTACATGTAATATATGAGAGCTGTGTGCTTTGTGGTTTTAGAGAAGAAGATTTTTTAAGTTTTTCCCTATACAAGTCTATGTAAAACGTGATCACCCAGGGTGCACCCAGGGTCACCATTTGAACAAACTTGGTAAAGGACCATAAGAGTATAGTAAATGCAAAATATTAAACCTCTGGCTCTTGTAGTTCCGATAAGAAGAAGACTTTAATGTGTTTCCTATATAAGTCTATGTAAAACTGTGACCCCAGGGCGCAGCCAAGTTTGACACCAGGGTCACCATTTGAACAAAATTGGTAGAGGACCATGAGCTTATAGCAAAAGCAAAATATTAAACCTCTGGCTCTTGCAGTTTCAGAGAAGAAGATTTTTTTCAGTTTTTCCCTATACATGTCTATGTAAAACATGTGACCCTTGGGGCGGGGCCAAATGTAAGCCGAGAGTCACCATTTGAACAAACTTGGTAAAGGACCATAAGCTTATAGTAAATACAAAATATCAAACCTCTGGCTATTGTAGTTTCCGAGAAGATTTTTTAATTTTTTTCCTATATAAGTCTATGTAAAACTGTGACCCCCGGGACGGGGACAAATTTGACCCCAGGTTCACCATTTGAACAAACTAAGAAGAGGACCATAAGCTGATGCTACATGTAATACATGAGAGCTCCGTGCCATGTGGTTCCAGAGAAGAAGATTTTTTTCAGATTTTCCCTATACAAGCCTATGTAAAACTGTGACCCCCGGGGGAGGGCCAAATGTGACCCCTGGGTCACCATTTGAACAAACTTGGTAGAGGACCATAAGCTTATAGCAAATACAAAATATTAAACCTCTGGCTCTTGCAGTTTCAGAGAAGAAGATTTTTAAAGTTTTTCCCTATACATATCTATGTTAAACATGTGACCCTTGGGGTGGGGCCAAATGTGACCCCAGGGTCACCATTTGAACAAACTTTGTAAAGGACCATAAGCTTATAGTAAATGCAAAATATCAAACCTCTGGCTCTTGCAGTTTCCGAGAAGAAGATTTTTAAAAAGAAAATCCTATATAAGTCTATGTAAAACTGTGACCCCCGGGGCGGGGACAAAATTGACCCCAGGGTCACCATTTGAACAAACTAAGTAGAGGACCATAAGCTGATGCTACATGTAATATATGAGAGCTCCGTGCCATGTGGTTCCAGAGAAGAAGATTTATTTCAGTTTTTCCCTATACAAGCCTATGTAAAACTGTGACCCCCGGGCGGGGCCAAATGTGACCCCTGGGTCACCATTTGAACAAACTTGGTAGAGAACCATAAGCTGATAGCAAATGCAAAATATTAAACCTCTGGCTTTTGCAGTTTCAGAGAAGAAGATTTTTTAAGTTTTTCCCTATACATGTCTATGTAAAATATGTGACCCTTGGGGCGGGGCCAAATGTGACCCTAGGGTCACCATTTGAACAAACTTGGTAAAGGACCATAAGCTTATAGTAAATGCAAAATATCAAACCTCTGGCTCTTGTAGTTTCCGAGAAGAAGATTTTTAAAAAAAAATCCTGTATAAATCTATGTAAAACTGTGACCCCCGGGGCGGGGACAAATTTGACCCCAGGGTCACCATTTGAACAAACTTAGTAGAGAACCATAAGCTGATGCTACATGTAATACATGAGACCTCTGTGCCATGTGGTTTCAGAGAAGAAGATTTTTAAAAGTTTTTTCCTATATGTCTATATGAAAAACATGCAAAATCTCAATATACAAACTTTGGACCCCCGGGGCACGGCCATTTTTTACCCCGGGGACTTCATTTGAACAAACTTGATAGTCTAGACGTAGGCGATCATTTTAAAAGAAAAACTGTTGAAATCTGTCCAGCGGTTCTTGAGAAGAAGATTTTTTAAGGTTTCAACCATATATGGTAATGGTGGCCATCTTGGATGACCTAATTTTAACAAATCTAAAAAGCATTTATCTAAGGATCATCCACGTGAAGTTTGGTCAAAATTGGCCTTTCGGTTTCTGAGGAGAAGTCGTTTGAAGCAAAAGTTAACGACGACGGACGACGACGGACGAAGAGTGATCCCAATAGCTCACCTTTGAGCCTTCGGCTCAGGTGAGCTAAAAAAAGGGAATACTTTTTTTAAATTGGCAGTTTTTTTCCACTCCAATTGGGAAAAAAACATACAGGACTTTTTTTCCTTTTGAAACAGGGGCCGAAATTCGGCTACTTCACAATTCAAAATTGGTCTTTTTTTTTCACAGTAACTTGTGGCCATTTTTTTCACAATTTAAAAAAAAAAAATTTTTTTTGGTAAACACCCTTGAACCCCATCTATAACTTTCTCAATATTGTTTTGTTTTGGATACATTTACATTATTAGAAAGTTTATATAAAATGTAACATATTATGATGAATAATTGTAAAAAATAATGTATGCATGTATTGAGTAATACTGCTTTTAACAATTAATCTTTCAATACTTTTTTCACAATTCAGACAGTTATCATGATTTTTTTTTCACAAAATGACCAGGCCAGGGCGTCTTCACAATTCTTAGAAAAAAAGCCCTGACATACTTCAACTTGTTGCCATTGGGAATGGTACCAATATGATGTAATGAAAAATGTAAGGAAACAAGAGGTCAATGACCTTGAAGCTCTACTGATTGATTTTGATTTCAGGAAGTAGTCGCTACAGACTTGTTCTTTGAAATATTTTTTTTAGCCGTGGCGGCCATCTTGAATTTCCGGCCGACCTGAAATTTTGCTAGGATCAATTAGACATCAAGAGCAACATTCCTGTGAAGTTTCATGAAAATCCGTCAAGTAGTTTCAGAGGAGTAGTCGCTACAAGTTTTCATCATATAACTCTATGTAAACAAAGATGGCCACTGGCAGCCATGTTTAACGTCGAATCAAAATAATGATTGACTCTGATAATTATCATGTCATGCTGATAATTTTAGAAAAAGTCCCATATCAATATCACTTATAGTTTTCAAGAAGTAGTCGCTACAAACTTGTTCTTTGAAATATTATTTTTAGCCGTGGCGGCCATCTTGAATTTCCGGCTGACCTGAAATTTTGCTAGGATCAATTAGACATCAAGAGCAACATTCCTGTGAAGTTTCATGAAATTCGTCAAGTAGTTTCAGAGGAGTAGTCGCTACAAGTTTTCATAATATAACTCTATGTAAACAAAGATGGCCGCTGGCACCCATGTTTAACGTCGAATCAGAACGATTTTCGACAAGGACCAACATCATGTCTTGCTGATTATTTTTGAAAAAGTCCCATATCAATATCACTTATAGTTTTCAAGAAGTAGTCGCTACAAAATTGTTTTTTAAAAACCTATTTATAGATCTGGCGGCCATCTTGGATTTCACATCAACATGAATTTTTGCTAGGATCAACTAGACTTCATGGGCAACATTTCTGTAAAGTTTCATGAAAATCAATTCAGTAGTTTCAGAGGAGTAGTCGCTACAAAAAAAAGTTTACGGACAGACAGACGGACAGACGACAGACGCCGCACCACGGCATAAGCTCTGCTGATCTCTGATCAGTCAAGCTAAAAAAACTGCTGGAGCATGTACAAATTTAACACAGAAGAACCTAATTAATACCGGTGCACCTTATTGAAACATTTAAAACAACAGTTACTCTGAGAATTCCCCATGTCAAAGTGAAAGGCAGTTCCTAAGCAGTTTTTCAACCTTAACAGTTGATAGATTTAAGCAGTTCTTTAGCAGTTCTTTAGCAGTTCACTAGCCTTCTGAAGCTTCCTTAACATTAACAGTTCTTTAGCAGTTTTATAGCAGTTTCTTAGCAGTTCTTAAGCAGTTTCTAAGCAGTTATTTTGCTAAATTATGTTAATGTACTGCTTATATTTAATGAATATTCATTAGAACTGCTAGAGAACTGCTATGCAAGCTCTATATTAGGTCATGACACACCCAACAGCAGAAAGAAAACTGCTTAAGTTTTATGAATATTCATTAGAACTGCTAAAGAACTGCTAGAGAACTGCTAACCAAGCTCCATGTAAGGTCAATGACACACCCACGAGAAAACTGCTTCAATGTAATAGTTCACGTAACTATTCTTTGGACTTCTAATAGACTGCAGGCAAGCTATTAAAGTAAAAAATGCCAAAAGGAACAGATCTACCAGACCCAATTTGTTTATTGACATATTAAAGACAAAATATGTTGAACAAACTGTATAGAACATAAAAATTAAGTAAAACTTTTATTATGTACATTAATAGGTTTCGACAGCATAATAATCAAGACAATTAAGTTTCGAGACAGAATACTAATATAAATACATGAGAACTGTTTACACATATAATCCTTCAGAATATTCAAAAACCACTTGTTTTTGTTTGTAATTCAACTATTATATAAAGCAATTAACTCACAAAAATATATTTTATATAATGATTTATCTCTATATCTGAACAAAACTAAATTATTCTAAGTAGCTGATACATGCAACTGCCAGATAATAATTAACAAAATATCAACTACATGTCAGTACTAGTTTCATACAATTAACTAACATTTACTGTTTGATACTTTTTCATATATTGCATATAGGTTTCGCGAAAACAGGTGACAATACAGATTTCTTTGCAAATTACTCTTTCTACTGACTACATATAGAAGTGTTCACATCCAAATACAAGTATTAAATGCACAGTACATTTTCATGCAATAAGGCATTTAAGTATAATCGCAAAAGCACTTACTTTTTAATCATTAAATATTTAGGAGCCATTTTCCCTCCAATATTTTGAAAAAAGGAAGACAGTGTCTGTGTTTTTTGCACTCTGGTCAGAATCACATTGGTGTCAATATATAAATAATAACTTTTTCGTTCATGGTCATGCAGGATAAAACTGCTAGAGAACTTGTAAGGAACTGCTTAGAAACTGCTTAGTTGCATGGATGTATGAGAACTGCCAAGGAAGAAATATGGCAGTTTTCCTAACAGTTTCTTAACAGTTTCTGCAACTTATAAGCAGTTTTTGAAAACTGCTAAGACCAGGACTGTTAAGGACTGCTAAGAAACTGCCAAAAAATGAAGAAACTGCTAAGCAACTGCTACAAAACTGCTTAAATAGGCAGTTCACTTTGACTTGGGGATCAATTCTGCAGGCAGTTACTTATCTCAGAAATATAGATAACATTAAAATAGTCAATCATATAGTCAGAGCTCTAACCTTAAACAGTTACATTTTTCATAACCTGGGACTGTTATTTAACAAGAGGTCAATGACCTTGAAGCTCTACTGATTGATTTTGATTTCAGGAAGAAGTCTCTACAAACTTGTTTTTTGAGAATTTATTTTTAGCCGTGGCGGCCATCTTGAATTTCCGGCCGACCTGAAATTTTGCTAGGATCAATTAGACATCAAGAGGAACATTCGTGTGAAGCTTCATGAAAATCCGTCAAGTAGTTGCAGAGGAGTAGTCGCTACAAGTTTTCATAATATAACACTATGTAAACAAAGATGGCCACTGGCAGCCATGTTGAACGTCGAATCGAAATAATGTTCGACTCGGATAACCATCATGTCATGCTGATCATTTCAGAAAAAGTCCCATATCAATATCACTTATAGTTTTCAAGAAGTAGTCGCTACAAACTTATTTTTAGCTGTGGTGGCCATCTTGAATTTCTGGCCGAACTGAAATTTTGCTAGGATCAATTAGACATTAAGAGCCACATTCCTGTAAAGTTTCATGAAAATCCGCCAAGTAGTTTCAGAGGAGTAGTCGCTACAAGTTTTTACTATATAACTCTATGTAAACAAAGATGGCAGCTTGCGGCCATGTTTAAAGTTGCATCGAAATAAATTTTGACAAGGATCAACATCATGTCATGCTGATCTTTTTAGAAAATGTCCCAAATCAATATCACTTACAGTTTTCAAGAAGTAGTCGCTAAAAGTTTATTTATTTTAAATCTATTTTTAGCCGTGGCGGCCATCTTGAATTTCCGGCCGACCTGAAATTTTGCTAGGATCAATAAGACATCAAGAGCAACATTCCTGTGAAGTTTCATGAAAATCCGTCAAGTAGTTACAGAGGAGTAGTCGCTACAAGTTTTCATTATATAACTTTATGTAAACAAAGATGGCCGCTGGCAGCCATGTTTAACGTCGAATCAAAATAATGTTCGCCTCGGATAACCATCATGTCATGCTGATCATTTCAGAAAAAGTCCAATATCAATATCACTTATAGTTTTCAAGAAGTAGTCGCTACAAACTTATTTTTAGCTGTGGTGGCCATCTTGAATTTCTGGCCGAACTGAAATTTTGCTAGGATCAATTAGACATTAAGAGCCACATTCCTGTAAAGTTTCATGAAAATCCGCCAAGTAGTTTCAGAGGAGTAGTCGCTAAAAGTTTTTACTATATAACTCTATGTAAACAAAGATGGCAGCTTGCGGCCATGTTTAAAGTTGCATCGAAATAAATTTTGACAAGGATCAACATCATGTCATGCTGATCTTTTTAGAAAATGTCCCATATCAATATCACTTACAGTTTTCAAGAAGTAGTCGCTAAAAGTTTATTTATTTTAAATCTATTTTTAGCCGTGGCGGCCATCTTGAATTTCCGGCCGACCTGAAATTTTGCTAGGATCAATAAGACATCAAGAGCAACATTCCTGTGAAGTTTCATGAAAATCCGTCAAGTAGTTACAGAGGAGTAGTCGCTACAAGTTTTCATTATATAACTTTATGTAAACAAAGATGGCCGCTGGCAGCCATGTTTAACGTCGAATCAAAATAATGTTCGCCTCGGATAACCATCATGTCATGCTGATCATTTCAGAAAAAGTCCAATATCAATATCACTTATAGTTTTCAAGAAGTAGTCGCTACAAACTTATTTTTAGCTGTGGTGGCCATCTTGAATTTCTGGCCGAACTGAAATTTTGCTAGGATCAATTAGACATTAAGAGCCACATTCCTGTAAAGTTTCATGAAAATCCGCCAAGTAGTTTCAGAGGAGTAGTCGCTAAAAGTTTTTACTATATAACTCTATGTAAACAAAGATGGCAGCTTGCGGCCATGTTTAAAGTTGCATCGAAATAAATTTTGACAAGGATCAACATCATGTCATGCTGATCTTTTTAGAAAATGTCCCATATCAATATCACTTACAGTTTTCAAGAAGTAGTCGCTAAAAGTTTATTTATTTTAAATCTATTTTTAGCCGTGGCGGCCATCTTGAATTTCCGGCCGACCTGAAATTTTGCTAGGATCAATAAGACATCAAGAGCAACATTCCTGTGAAGTTTCATGAAAATCCGTCAAGTAGTTACAGAGGAGTAGTCGCTACAAGTTTTCATTATGTAACTTTATGTAAACAAAGATGGCCGCTGGCAGCCATGTTTAACGCCGAATCAAAACGATTTTCAACAAGGACCAACATCATGTCATGCTGATCGCTACAAACTTGTTTTTTAAAAACCTATTTTTAGATTTGGCGGCCATCTTGGATTTCACATCAACATGAATTTTTGCTAGGATCAACTAGACTTCATGGGGAACATTTCTGTAAAGTTTCATAAAAATCCATTCAGTAGTTTCAGAGGAGTAGTCGCTACAAAAAAAAAGTTAACGGACGGACAGACGACGGACACCGCACCACGGCATAAGCTCTGCAGAGCTAAAAAAACCACTAAAACTGGGATAGTAACCAGAATCAGTTAATTACTACCACAAAATCATTCAAGTTTAGATGCATTCTGTCTTCTGTACAGGAATTTTCCCTATAATAATATATATAATTTACTCCACCAGGGTGAGTATTCAACTTTACAACCATGTAATAAAATTCTATAAGCATGGATGAAAATCCAATGGGCAAGGCCTCTCAAGTTACCTACTGTTATGCAACAGAATTCATTAAAAATCATTTTGAAGGCTCCAACATGATAATTAGTAAACAATGCTATAAATTGGATCTTGATGAAGATGCATACATGTGATATCTCCCGCCGGGAGCTAATTTCTCCCGGTATTTCATGGGATCTCCCGGCCTTCCGCCGGGAGCTCCATTTCTCCCGGTATTTTCCGCCGAGTTACAAAATGTCGCTATTTGCGAATCCTTTTGGGTAATTGCTATGATTTATTGGATCAAGACCGAGTTTTCCGAATGATCTAGAATAAACACTTGCCGTCTTATCTATATCTGTGAAAACATTGCCCCTGGGCGGGTAATTAAAAGGATTAGCAAGTCAGGTAATTGGTTAATTGTGTGAAAATAATGATTGGATTGTTTGTTTATGACACGTGGCGGCGATACCTGTAATGTCCATGGGAGGTTGATTATGATAGGATTAATGAATACACCGACTGTAAGTTAGGTGGTAATTAGCGAATTCGGCATCGATTGATATTTGGTATATAATATTGATGAGTGCCAAGTTTAATAATGTGAACAATTGTGTAGACTTTCAACCGACAAAGGTGATGCTGGCAGCAGCCAAGTCTTGTTGTAATTGGTGGTTAAAAAGTGGACAGAGTCTCAAGATATATACCCTAGCAGATTTAAATGATGTTATTTTATGGTATGTTTATGAAAGCAGATTAATGATCATCATTAACTAAAAGGTGATGCTGGCAGCAGCCAAGTCTTGTTGTAATTAGTGGTTAAAAAGTGGACAGAGTCTATATAAAGTGTTTAATTACATGCTATACTTGATTATATGCTATGCTAACATGAAATAAACAGTATTCAACTATTGTATGATCATGTTTTTATGTTGATTTACCCCCTTTATTAAGGTTTATATCAGAAAAAAAATATACCGGTACGCGTTAAAAATTTGAGTATAAAAACCTCCCTGAATTTTGTCAAATCTCCCTGGAAAAAAAAGTCAAATCTCCCTGGTAACCCTCCTGAAAATATCACATGTATGAAGATGTATTTATCCTTAATAATAAGTATTCAGACATAAATAAACACTGCACATTTGGCAACTATTTCGATTTATTAGCAAATGATCTTTGTAACTGATTTAGGTTACAAATGGTTATTAGGGAAACGTATCTGCTGCTCTAAACCAAAGGGAGATAATAATTTGGCATTTTAATAACTTCCAGCAGTTATAAAACTTGTAACTGTTTAAGGTTAGAGCTCCGACTGATATACAATGAATATTTAATTAGCCATAATTGTGTTTAAAACTGAATTAACATTTTAAGCATCTAAAGCGATTATCAATATATTTATTTACCT
Source organism: Cyrtodaria siliqua (assembly GCA_037043455.1). Taxonomy (NCBI): domain Eukaryota; kingdom Metazoa; phylum Mollusca; class Bivalvia; order Adapedonta; family Hiatellidae; genus Cyrtodaria; species Cyrtodaria siliqua. The sequence continues at coordinate 36,042 of JAWPHD010018647.1, forward strand.
ATTTGAACCGAAATATTTGTTATATCAATCTTAATAAAGTTGTAATGGTCAACCTTTTCAGACGAAGTTAAAAAATATTAAATTTCAAACAGTTGTTATTATTCAGGTCTAATGTCACGTGATCGTATCGGTGCGCCGATAAATATTTCCTGCAAAATTCAAATAATTTCAAAAAAAAACTTTTTCTGGTGACACTAGTAGTTTAGACTTAATTATATTCCACTCCTAAAATCCCTCGATGTTGTCAGTTGATAGTGGACTTATTTGATGAGGGGAATATGAATGCCGGTCTGTGACTAGTTATGTTAGGCATAAACAGCGCCACGCCAGGTCACTGAGAGGTAACCGGACACGGTGATGCTATATCCCACGAGAGAGGCTACTTCTCCCCAGATTCGTACACGGGGTGTGGATTGTTTAGGCGGTCAGGAATAAACAAAATCACAGACGTGTTCAACATAATTTTTATTGTCCAAGTTGATCTCAAAATCTACTCTATAAAGATATTAATATTTATTTATAAGCCATTTTAAACACCTTAACAGGAACATCTAACGATGTTATCTCCTGTATCTAAGTATCTAATTTTGAGTTTTCTCAGGAACATCTAACGATGTTATCTCCTGCTAAATTTAATTAATATTCAAAGTAAGACAGATCCCTAACGGGGTTTTGTACAGTCAGGTCTAACGTTATATGACACCTAACAGCGTCCTGAGGGCACTTACTTATCAGTTATCCTTGCCAATCATGAATAGGAAAATTAAAGTATATACAGCTGGTAATAATATAAAGCAAACGGCACTAAGTATTATACTTCAAACAAATATCATAGCGAGTAAATGATGTTTACCCTTTAAATAAAGACAGAAACAATGCATGAAATCATCAATGATAACCTGTAGCATGTCAAAGGCAAGTGGAATAATGTAAGATATTACCTCCCTTTATGGTAAGCTTAATTATACTGTAACTGACCTAGGCCAAATCTACTATATCGTAAAAAATTGACCCGACGCCGCAAACATCGTTGAAAGTGCATGAATGTGTGTTTTAGTAATCCCCCGTTTTTCACTATACTATATATAGTTCCTCCGACACGAAAAAGCCACACAACTAGAACAAAAAAAGTGGCTTTTAGGGTCAGAGAAAGCTTGGATTACCATGATGACAGAATGAACATAAGCATGGAAAAAAAAACTTTTATGGTCACTACACCACTATTTTTTTGGGGCTACTGATTGATTGAAAAAGTATAGGGTGTATTAGGGTACATCTTTTTCGAATGAGCTATTTTCTGATTGGGTAGAATTGCCTTAATCATAACTGATGTACATAAAATGTCAAAATAATATGTGTAGGTGATAAAAATAAATAAAACTGTATTTGTTCTTGCATCTGGGCTATTTTATTGAGAAAATTGCAGGTATAGTAAATTGTCAGAAATTCACATTTATTTGCTGCGAGCCCGACGGTCAGCACCTTCATCAAACCGAAAGTAGGTGAAAGCATTACAAAAAACCCAATTGAATTATTTTCACTTTTTTAAGTGTGTCTAGGATAGTTCTTGAAAATAAAGTAGCCTAAAAGGTTCCCTTGGGTATGTCAAATGTGTTAAAGGGCCAAAAGGCTATAATGTAACCCTATGTAAAATGCAATAAAGGTATATGACCTAAAATCCTAACAACGGATAGGTAAATTGTACTGTCAGATTCCTCGAAAACACATGATACATTAAAAATAACTTCTTTCTAAATATTTTCCTGATTAGATGATTTGATCTTTTGTTAGTAAATCAATCAATAATCTCATTTTCATAAAATAAATACTGTTTCAGCTGTTAACGATAATTATATTGAAATTAATTTCCAACCAGGAAATAACAAACCTGTAGGAGGCCGCCATATTTTAGTTCTGCAGACTATGCTTTAAAAACAACAGTGAACACAATGAACTGAGTTTCTCAGGATAATTAGTTTGTGTATTTTATTTAGATCATTCTATTGTTCATTTGTTCAATACAGTGACGTTTGTAAAGATATATAAACATCGCAATTTAATTTCATCCAATCAGAACAGAGTGGTACGATTTGTTCTCAATATATAAACAAAAAAAAGACGGAACGACAAGGAAGAGAAAGATGAAGTATCTTGAATTAATTTTAGGTAAAAATTACATGTTGTCATCATTAGAATCGATATAAAAACACGTGTGACTATGTTTTATCAGACGTGCTTAACGTAAAGCTAATCCGTGTACCATAACACTCAGTGAATGGATTTTGACTTCCCTTTTCAGTCTCCGGCAGCACGATGTACCCAAATGTACACAAATACAGCCATCATGGTGTATTTACAGTTGGTGTCAGTGACAGTGTGTTAAAACCATGCAAATCAAGGCTGCATATTTCAATTGCAAGTTGATTCAATAGCTGTACAGAATCAGTGTTTCTGCAGGTCTCAATTTTTTAGACCCCCTATGGAATAAACTGGGCCTGGGGGGTCATTTTGTAAAATTATATAGGGGTCATATTTGTTGGACATGCATTTTGATGAATAGAACAAGTGATGTCAGATAGACATACATTATTAGTTGATTATACATCTTCGGTGGATTGGTCAGCAAAAAAAGGAAGTTAACCGGCGTAATGTTTCATTTTGGGCTTTTATTTGCTTGTGTTTTTATATAAGCGTCTACCTACTCAGACCCACATACACGCAATCGATATGACGACAACAATAACGTGGAAAGTACAGACATTAGTTTAAAAATAGACCAAGAATGCATAACTTTATTTTCCAATCACGGGCCACAAAGATAGCATTATGGCCAGCATTATAATCACTGTAAAATGAACAACATAATGAAACATAACAAAAGCCTAATTC
>JAWPHD010018648.1:0-38928 GCA_037043455.1 Cyrtodaria siliqua
CTCCAATCCATGGACTATCAAGTTTGTCAAAGAATATTAATGTATTAATGATCTCCAATCCATGGACTATCAAGTTTGTCAAAGAATATTAAATGTATTAATGGTCTCCAATCCATGGACTATCAAGTTTGTCAAAGAATATCAATGTATTAATGATCTCCAATCCATGGACTATCAAGTTTGTCAATGAATATTAATGTATTAATGATCTCCAATCCATGGACTATCAAGTTGTCAAAGAATATTAATGTATTAATGATCTCCAATCCATGGACTATCAAGTTTGTCAAAGAATATTAATGTATTAATGATCTCCAATCCATGGACTATCAAGTTGTCAAAGAATATTAATGTATTAATGATCTCCAATCCATGGACTGTCAAGTTTGTCAAAGAATATTAATGTATTAATGATCTCCAATCCATGGACTGTCAAGTTTGTCAAAGAATATTAATGTATTGATCTCCAATCCATGGACTATCAAGTTTGTCAAAGAATATTAAATGTATTAATGATCTCCAATCCATGGACTATCAAGTTTGTCAAAGAATATTAATGTATTAATGATCTCCAATCCATGGACTGTCAAGTTTGTCAAAGAATATTAATGTATTGATCTCCAATCCATGGACTATCAAGTTTGTCAAAGAATATTAAATGTCAACTATCAAGTTTGTCAAAGAATATTAAAAGCCTACGGGTAAAAATAGCTGTGCCTTGCAATGGGGATCTAAAATTTGAATATAGAGGTTTTGCCTAAACTTATAATTATAAGAACAAAAAATGCTTCTTGTCTTAAACCACAAGCTAGCTACAGGTTTAAAGTAGCTATCCCACCAACAACAGTCAAATTTTACATCAAATGTACACCGTTTCTAAACCTACTAATGATGAGGTATATATATAATTTACATATTTTGAGAATCCAAACTCTATGTACACAATATAAACAGCTTTAAACAGACAGGAAACAACAACAAAAATTGAGCGTCGAATTAAGAGTTATCAAATCATAATTCATTTTACGCATATTCAATCACTGGTATTGTAAGGACCCCTGAATAACCTATACTTTTAATCGGCACATATACATTATTATATGACCTGAACATCTGGATAAAATTTCGATTGACTGTTTTATCGTTATTTGGCGGGTTAGTTTCTTTAATATTTTGTATGTAGCATAAGCTTATAGGCCTTTGCCAAGTTCATTCAAATGGTGACTATGGGGTCAAATCGGGCCCTATCCTCGGTGTCACAGTGTTACATAGAGATGTATAGTAAAATCTTTAAAAAGCTGTGTTTACATATGTATATCTCGTACATTTCTTGTCGTCCTAGCTCAACCAAACTCGTCCATGAGCCTCCTTGTAGTATTATCTGAAGGGCTGTATAAAGAGTATGGGAGATTTTGTCCCTAGAAATCCAAATGCTGATAGCCTTAAAATGCGCAATATATCATTTCACATCAAATTTAGCATGTATGTATATTTTATTTTATTGTAAGCCAAATATGGCCCATGAACATGTTTACAAATAATACAAATATGGTTAGATGGCAGCAGTACATGTGTTAGTTGTTTTTGCAGACATATATGTCACAGAACATGTATATAGTTAACGAAACCGTAATGAACTTGTTTATCAGATTAACAATAATTCAAAGAAAGTTTTCAATAGGACGTAAGCTAATTTTAAACAATAATTGTTTAAGTTCACATACGTGTGTACTCTGACTTAAGCGTGAACTAGTATGCATGTGACTTAAGATTTCTGGGGAGAGATCTTTGGTTTGCCATTGTATACTGTAATACTAATAGTTTTCATTGCTTTGGTTACAAGAGTAGTGTTTTTGGTAGTGTTACTAATTAATTAACGGATTGAATATTGTTCACTCGTTTCCTTAGTTCAAAAGCCTTATATACATATATTCCTAAATTTTGTGTTTCATTTTTATTTTCAAGCTTCATTAATTGTTTAAATTTCATGAAACTAGGATTTTTCCAAAAGTATTGTTTTATATACATCTTTCTTAATTCACTGTAGTTTGTACTTTCTATTAGCATGTACATGTAACATGTGTTTACATGTCTCTATCTCTTACATTTCATGTCCTAGCTATATCACATTTAGGCAGTTGTTTCCTTATAGCCTTATCTAGAGGATTGAATAATTAATTTTGTCTTTTATTAATTCCGGCCTCCTGTGGATCCAAATAAAATGTACAAAACAAAGTCAGATCAGTGTGTGCATTTAAGCTGATGTATATATCTATATGTTGGGATGGGATTCCTAAAAGCATTATGTGGATGGGATTGCATCAGTAATTTAATCTCGAATGAATTATGGGCTCCCTGGACGCCCATAGAATCCAACTTTACACAGCCTATGAAATGTGCAATACTTTTGGTTATGGTAAACATCAAATATGTTGTTACTGACTGTTTATATTTAACTATTCTTATTCAAAGCTTAACAATGTTTGGACAATGCTACCTTACCACCACACCCACCCAACGATTTTTCTTTATGCACTTGTTTCTGTGATGTTTTGCATATTCTTACGCCATAACTGTTCACTTTAAGTCCCACTCATCCATCATCAAGAGGTGCCCCGGTGGAAGTGTGTGTGTGGGCGGGGTCGGCGTGCGCATTATCAAATAATCAGTTTTATTTTTTCCTCACAAATTACATCAATCTTCATCCATTTTTGTTTTTATGTGAGGGAGTTTAGGAGATGCCGGGTGGGTGGCTTATGTTTAAAACAAGACTTCATTATATATCGTACGCAATACTTTTGGTTAAGGTAAACATCCACCTTGTTGTTACTGACCTTGTTTATTTTACTCTGCTTATTCAAAGCTTAACCATATATGAACATGGGCTCCCCTCCACTCCACTCTCACCCCTATCGCAGTTCATCCGAAACTGACTTTTTATGTACAGGTTTCTGCCTGCGTTGTTTTGTTTATTCTTACACCATGGCGACCTCAATCCCCACATCATCAAAAGGGGGTGGTTTGGGTGTGCGTTTCGGGTAGTGCATTATCAAAAGATTTTTTGGGATTTTTTCTTTAACTTTAATTTTATCCTTTCCTTTGTTTGTGTGGGGGCAGGGTTGGGGAGGCAGAAGGATCGTACCTTTTTAAAACACATAAGTAGATAATTATCGTATGGAATAATATTTGCTAAGGTAAACATCCAGTATGTTGTTACTGGTCGTATATATTTCAATGTTCTTATTCAAAGCTGTACCATATTGGAGCAAGGGTTCCCCTTCATCCGCTTCTCCACCCTACCCCAACCCACCCCACCCCTCCCTACCCGAATCCAGATTTTCTTAATTACATGTTTCTGTGTTGTTTTGTTTATTCTTAAACCATAACTGCCCACATGAATCCCCACTCCCCACCCATCATCATCAAGCGGGATTGGCGTGGAGTGGGTGGGTGGTGGCGGGTGGGTGCAATATATTATTTTGGGTTTCTTTTTTATAAATAGCATTAATCCTCATTAATGTTTAAGGGATGCCGGGTGCTTAATTGTAAAATTATTGAACTACATATCTTGAAAAGCGTCGCTGGTTCGAATCCCGCTCTTTACACTCTTGCTTATCAAGTATTATCGAAACCAGTATTCATTAAGCATGTTCCGACTTTTTAGTTGGTCATCGAATCGGTATAGATGCCAGGGCTGAACAAGTCGAGTTTCAATGCCAAAGATGTTCATTCTTTGTACAATTACTGAGAAGTTCATAAATGACTGTTACCAGAGAGCTCTATATATGTCAGACAGGTTTTTGCACATGGTATTAAAGGTTTTTATTGAATATTTTGTTGAACACATTAGTATCCTTAGTTGTGCAATTTGCTCAATTATTCGATAAGAATTATGTGTTTTAGGTTGTGGTTAAAGGCATGACGTATTGTGAAGTGGTTGATATTGACGTTCTGAGCATGTTTATGGGAACACTGATTTAATTTTTAAATATGAATTAAACGGGTGAAAATATATAAAAGACTTAAAAAAAAAAGAAGTTTTAAATGTAAAGCCAATAGCTTGATAATGTTATACAGCATGGTCTGGTTATATTTTTTTGTTTAGTGATATATTTTATTGGCCATTAAATTACATGTAATGAAATAAATGTTTCGACAAATATTTAGGCTACAGCCTCGGAACAGTTATTGAACATGTTGGACAATGATACAAACATTATAACCAAAACGAGATAATATACTGGTGTCCGACTTTATAAAATAATATTTAAATGTATGAAGTTTTTTATTTACTACCACCATACAAAGGTTAAGATTGTCTCAGAGGAACTTCATCCTTTATGTCATCAACTACCTTCAAGAGGATACTGGTCGCGAAGTAGGTACAGCGGAAAACGCGGATTCCTTGTCACCAACCCTAATATATCTTGATCAGAATGAAATAACGTAAGCTTACTTCCAGTATTAATCATTTACCATTTACAAGTTACGTCCCTTCGATTAAAACATCTATATTTACCCATTTGCTTAAAAGGAAAGTGTATTTTTTCTGCTCATGATACATTACTATTATTTTAAAATACCTTACATTTATAACTTATATTTACTGTTTTAGTTGAATATATACATATTGAAACAGTTCGTATACTAGCATGTAGTCTTTCAACAGTGTATTACCCTTAGTGTGTATAGCCATTGTTTCATCAAACAGTTGAAATACAGGAAAAAAAATAAGAGCAGGCGATGGCGCGCCATCGAAAATCTCCGCGCTCACCATAAAAATAAGTGTAAAAGTCGAACATGAATGGCAATGTTAATAATGAATAAAGGCATATGACGTCACAAACACAAAAAAAGGTTGACAATAGGGCTACCGCCTTGGAACGGTCAGTGGCAAAAAAGACCGCTGGGATTTAAGACAGGTTCTATGGTGCACCAAACCTCACACTTACCCTACTTTCATCCCAATAAAACGGTACAGTGTAAATAAAGAAATCCCCATGAACTATTCTCTAATTAAAACACAAAGATTCTCGTGTATATATAAATACAAAAAAAAACAATAGCCTAGAAAGCCACAAAGAAGATACTCAATGACTTGACAGAAGCCAGAGCAACAGGAGAATACATCATTGAGGGCACGACAAGACAATATTGCAGACAAACATCGAACGTAACCGTCACTTTGGGCTTTAGGAAGACGTCATCATAGGGTCCACAGCCTGTCCGGTCTTCGAACAATTAAAGGGGAAAGCATAGTGGCGAACTGTAAATGGGTCCACCACCAAGCATGCAGTGCGTTGAAAAATGATAGGGTCATAACCTATTTTGATAAACCTTTTAACAAGTTTAACAAAGATAGTATGAAAGTGATCATAACCAAGGATCTTACGAAGTTTGTAAATCACGTCACCATAGAAGTCAGGTTGCGATTGTCCTTGTCGCAGAAGAGTTCTTAAATTACTTTTATATTTGAAAAGAAGATCAGGGTTACGATAATAATATTTTGCAAATGTTTTACGAAGTTTATGTAGCCCTGATGGAGTAGCTTTTTAGTTATACAAAGATTACGAATATTAAAGGCCTCAACTCGAGTACAAGCTCTAGAAAAACGAATAAGTTGAGACACATAGACCCCATAAGAAGTTGCTCGGGGAACATCCACATCTAAATGGGGATACTTAACATTGGATACTTAACAAGATCAAAATTAAAATCATCTCTCTTGTCATAGATTTTGCTAATTATTTCACCATTTTCAATAGAGATATGTAAATCGAGAAAAGAAGCGTTAGTATCAGAAATATTAGCTTTGTTAAGTTGACGTTCTTTAGGATATATATACTGAAAGGAAAAAGAAACGCATAATGGATATTTTCGCTATATATTGTGTGTTGAATATGCTACTGCTAATTGAATGATACAGGGCGACATTAGGCCTGTCCTTTTAGAAAGAAAGTTTAAACAGCACCGAACACACCAATAGTTACCCCTTTAAAGTTTCATTATCGACAGAATGCGCATTTGGCTAAATCAGGTGAGCAAACTTAGGCTTTAAACATTGCAATCTCGTAACATTAAACACAATACTGAAATGGCTTGACTTTTCAAGCGAAACTTCAACATTTATGAATTCCGTGTAACAAAGTATACTTTGATTAAAAGTTCTACTACATAAAAGAGTTGTCCTTTCTGTAATTAGTTGTACCCCCTTTTTCTACAAAACACATTGAGATATATCTGGATTATAACGTGGAATTATGTGTGTATAATAGTGTAGTATAGGCATTTTTTTGATTATGCGTTTCTTTTTCCTTTCAGTATATTATTAACGATAGTAGAGAAAAGAAAGGGTTGTCAATGTTCAATATGTCATCCAGATACCTAGAGGTGTCATTAAATGCCTCAAAACATATGCCTGGTTATCTGTTGGCAAACCCAACTTGAAATCTCTTTCATAGCAATATAAAACCAAATCTGCTATAAAGGGTGCACAGTTCGTACCCATAGGGATACCAACAATTTGTCTATAAACGGTAGTTACATACCTGACGAAAATAGTATCTAATGGAAAAATAAGTGACTTACAAACTTCATGGCAAGTCCACATAGTGTAATTGTCCAAACTGTTGTTAGTAAAAAAAACGCTTTAATGTTGTTACAGGCCAAAAATGTAGTATTTTCCCTAGCAAAAGTTGTTTGAATGAGCGCAATAAGCTTGTCTTTGATAAGGTTGTGTGGTAAGGATGTATATAATGTAGAAAAAGCATAAGTACTTATAGATGAAGCTTGACATTTACTGCAAATGTTATCAAGAACGTCGCCTGAACTTTTAATAGACCAAAACACATTAATCCCAGAGTTTTCATAAGCTTTAGCACAATATTGTTTAACGTGATCTTTAACGGCAGTAAGACAAGATGTTAAACGTTTGGAGATATTTGTAGTGGTGCAAGTACTAGAATTGGAAATAAAACTGTATACGACTGCTCTGAATAACGTTCAATTTGATATGCAACACGACACTATTCAGAAAGAAATATGTTTACCCCACCCAACAATTCAAGAGAAACACCCAGGGCATGACCTAGGAGTCCCATTCAAAATCCCGTCTGAGGGATCTCAATGGTTTCCTATTTATGACCCAGGGGTTATGTCCCCAGGCGTGGGGATATACCTTGGGGCCCATCATGCCCAGTAACTGCATATATGACCTAGGGTGGTGTTCTCGAAAAATAATGTTTGTCCCCGCCCACACTCTCAAGTGTATCCCCCAGGGTATGACCTAGGCGTCCCATTCACAACCCCGTCTGATATGTTCTATAACCTGAGTCAACGATGACACAACACAACTGCAGATCCATGTGTTATTCCATTAAGGAGTTATTGCACTTTTATGTAAAACCATCCTTACCCAATGGCCCCGCCTCCAGCTAATGAATCATAATTACAAAGGTGTTGTGCACATCCCTGGAACTAGGGCAATCATATCCTAAAGTATAAAGTCCATAGCTTTATCTATGTAGGAGGATATGCATTCCATCACGCGCGGGCGCATGGACAGAGTCAACATGAGTGCGCAAAAAATAAAGATACTTCCTGTTTATACAGAGTTATGTCCCTTTCCACAAAACTAATGATCAACCTTTCTTTCCTGTATCATAACTAGCGAATCAAAACTTTATCCTTTTTTTTATTGTTCTTTTGCATACAACATTACATTAAAAAATACAATTACTTCACAAATTTAAACAGCACATAACAGTTAAATTGCATTACACTGTTTAGATAATATTAAATATATTGTATTACTATATTTTAAGAGGTGTAATAGGAAGGAAGGGTAAAAAGAGCGTTAGAAGAAAATAATGTGAGATAATAGATAATGAGTCTGCTAAAAAAAACATCATTGGCCAGCCCGCGTGTTGTTAATAGTTTTCTCCAAGTTTCTTCATATTTATTAAGAGTATCATTGTAAAGGGCATTGTACATTTCTATGCTAATCCTAGTGTCCTATTGTATTAAAAACGCTTCAAATTTCGCTATCTCATCTTTATATTTACATATGAATTGTTTACCCAACATGGTTATGTAAGTGAATCTTTAATCTCGTTCTCCAAAGTAAATATTATATTTATTTAATTCGGTAATCATGTCTGTTCTCTCCATCCATAAACGGCATTCATTCCAGAAATGTTGCGTCCACATACATTCACGGAATAGATTGTCTATAGTCTCGATTTCCATATTACAAAATGTGCAAATACTTGAAACGGTAAGTTGTCATTTATATAAAAAAATATATAAAAAATTCAATCACCAGATTAATGGTGATCCATTTATTCACCCCGTAATAGGTTTGTGAGGGTCGGGGTGGGCCATCCGTCGACAAACCTTACATAAAAAACATGTAATATGCATAACATTTGTTTGTATATACAGTAATAGGAAATATAATCAAGTGAATAAATGCGCATATTGTAATCAGAGACAGTATAAATGGGGAGTTTTTTTATTCTTTACAATTATAGAAGTATATTATACAATTTTAACAGAATGTAAAAAAAGGCCCCACTGCAATCCAGAGGTATTTCCAAAAATGGTTTTGGGTGAAAATATAGTATGATTGCTATATAGGGAATATCTGGATGCTATAAGATTACAGTGGGTCTCTATAAACTCTACTCCGAGGCTCACTGAATTTTTTTCATATTTTATTTTTGGAAAGAGAAAAAACAATAAAAATAAGTATAAAAGTCAACAGGAAATGCAGCTTTCACAGAACACAGACCAACCAACGCGCAAAAAGACAAACATGAATGGCAATGTTAATAAAGAATAAAGGCATATGACGTCACAAACACAAAAAGGGTTGACAATAGGGCTACCGCCTTGGAAAGGTCAGTGGCAAAAAAGTTAGTTTAAACCAGGTGCTAGGGTGCACCAAACCTAACATTTGCCCTACTGTCATCCCAATAAAACAGGAAAGTGTAAATAAAGAAATCCCCGCCATGAACTATTCTCTAACCAACAAGGCAACATTAATAGGCAAATATATAAGTAAAACACAAAGAAGCTCGTGTATATATAAATACAAAAATAGCCTAGAAAGCCACAAAGAAGGTACTCAATGACTTTTCAGAATCCAGAGCAACCATTGTGGGCGCGACAAGAAAAAATTGCAGACAAACATCAAACGTCACCGTCTCTTTGGGCTTTAGGTAGACGTCATGATAGGGTCCACAGCCTGTCAGGTCATCGCACAATTAAAGAAGAAAGCATAGTGGCGAACTGTAAATGGGTTCACCACCAAGCATGCAGTGCGTTGCAAAATGATAGGGTCATAACCTCTTTTGATAAACCTTTTAACACGTTTAACAAAGATAGTATAAAAGTGATCATGACCAAGGATCTTAGGAAGTTTGTAAATCACATCACCATAGAATTCAGGTTGTGATAGTCCTTGTCGCAGAAGAGTTCTTAAATTACTTTTATATTTGGAAAGAAGATCAGGGTTACGATAATAAAGTTTTGCAAAGGTTTTACGAAGTAATGGTAGCCCTGCTGGAGTAGCTTTTTATAGTTATACAACTCCAGTACAAGCTCTAGAAAAACGAATAAGTTGAGACACATAGACACATAGACCCCTAAGATACATAAGAAGTTGATCAGGGAATATCCCCATCTAAATGGGGATAAGTAACAATATCAAAATAGAAATTAAAATCATCTCTCTTGTCATAGATTTTGCTAATTTTATCACCATTTGCAATAGAGAGATGTAAATCGAGAAAAGAAACGTTAATATCGACTTTTAGCTTTGCTAATAAATCCTGATAAAGGTGATCCTTTGGGAGCAACAAACACAATTAAGAGAATAAAGCAGCAGACTCGGTTTTATTGAGTCTGTTCATGAGAAGTAATGAAAGAAGCAACACCTCTCACGCCCCCTAGCACCGGCTTAAGCGGTATTCTACTTCAAAGCTACCTATATTGGGCTCGTTGGTCTCAAAGGACCAGTAAAAATAGCACTACTAAGTTGAAGTTCATTAGGATATATTATTTACCATAGTAGAAAAGAGAGGGTTGTTAATGTTCAATATGTCATATCCAGACACCGAGAGGTGTCATTAAAGGCTTCAATAACATCTGCCTGGGTATCTGGTGAAAGACTCAACATGAAATCTCTTGCATAGCAATATAAAATCATATTTGAGACTATGGGTGCACAGTTTGAACCCAAAGGGATACCAACAATTTGTCTATAAACGGTAGTTCCATACCTGACGAAAATATTATCTAATAGAAAAATAAGTGATTTACAAACTTCCTGGCAAGTCCACATAGTGTAATTGTCCAAACTGCCTGTGTAATAAATATGTATATAAATCCATTATCAAAGGACAAAGTTTCAGGATAGTTTTTAAAGGATTATTCTAATACACCCGCACTATATAGCCTAGTTTGAAATATCTCTTTATATTGAACGATATATCACTTTAATTTAGCAACGTTAGGAGAATAAGAATTGCGCACTGCGCATTGCGCATTGTAGCGTATGCAACGTTAGGAGAGTAAGCAAAGCAATGCGAAAGATTTCAGATGTGTGCGTTATTTTTACATTTTAGGGGTATTAGAATAGAAATAGAACATTGTTTACGGTGAATTATCTATAATATATCACGGTTTCCAAACCGTGATATATTAAATGATAATTCACAGTAAACGATGTTCTATTTCTTAAATATACACATCTTCCAAAAAATTTGTATTTTCTGAAAAACAAACATAAAAGCCAGGTTGATTAAAAAAGACCAAGATAAAAGCAAGGGTATGCTATTTCTGATTAGTAAGGTAATCTTTACATGTCCCAGAATGAAAACATTAAGTTTATTTGCTATAGTTGGATACTGGAAAAATCAACTAAGTAAATTATCTCTGTACTCCAGTTCCACAATAGCAAGGTATTGACTCCACATGGTTTCAAACTTATTCATTTTAAGTTGTTAAATGCGATTAGTTTCTCAACTTTGTACAAAGATATTAGATGGTTCTACCGCCTTTCTCATTTTTTAGAATTAAGGATAGGATAGGTGGACGTATAGGGTTTGGGCTGTTACAGGCTAGATGCACAATGTTCAGTTTTGCCAAATAATTCCTAACAGTAGTTATAATACCTCCACATTCAAGAAAATTGGACTGTATATTATAGTGTTCATTAAATTCTATATATGAATAAATATTTTCATTTTTGTTTAAAATGTCATTGATAAAAGTTTATTTGTGGCAATATTCCTATATATATATATAAATGTATTCAAACATTTGTTATTAAGATTATTATCTTTACTACATCTGAATACGTTTCTATAAATGTACCTCTAATTCATAGTAGTATGTGAAAATACATTTTCCCATTTAATTTGTGATTTCGATTTTGTGTCATCTTTTAAATTATCAATTGTACCTTTTCCATTGGTCCATACTATACTATAATTGTTTTAATATATCTGTATAGTTAATTTCAAACATGTAAGCTGTTTTTGCATGAAAAGTTATGCCAAGTGCCTTTGCCGATTCAGATGTCCATTTTATACATTTTTTTCTGCTATAAATTAAGTCATGTTGCTTTCTAAGTATTCCTGCTCTTAATTTTACACATTTGCTGAGATTTAATTTTAGGCCGGAAATATGTTCAAACTTTTCAAAAACGTTTAGCATAGCGTTGTAACCTTTTTCAGGCCCGTTTAGTAAAACGGTCGCGTCATCAGCAAACATTGTGTTATCTCTTGATCATTCACCTTTATACCTGTGCTATCTGTAGCGTTACGTATGGATATTGAAAGTATTTCAATTGCTAAAATAAATGTATAAGAGGAAAGTGGACAGCCTTGTCGTACACCTCTTCTCACATTGAAGAATTCTGGCATGTAACCATTGTTTGTAACAGCGCATTTTGCATCACTGTAAAGTACTTTGATCCATTGTATGAACATAGGACCAAAGTTAAACAATTCTAAAACTGAGTATATATAATCATGTCCAACACTGTCTAAAGCTTTTTCGAAAACGTTTTCCTGCAACTCAACTTGGGTCATAACTTGCAAAGTATTTGGTTTATGATCATGAAACTTAAAAACACATGTTCCTCGTCATTTATACGATCCAGGCGCACATGTTCTATTTTCAACTTTACAGAGATATGCCCTGTATGCGAAACAAATCAAGGTCTATGACACCAAATTGTTTACAGTTGTTCCTTATCACTCAAACATGTGTTTGTTTTTAACCTTTGTTCAGAAGGCATTTGCTCTCAAAATCAGATATTTAAATAATCTCTAAATTATTTTAGTTTTCCAGACACCAGGAGGCACACGTGTTCCGTGGAACTTAACGGCGACCATCGTGGATGACGGATGGCAATGAAAACACAAAATGTAATATTAAAGAGCTTTAGCCGGTCAGAAGGCCAAACCCATCTTTAAACTTAACAAATATTTACAAAACTTTACAGAATAAGTCTTTCATTTATTTGATTCACTATTAAAGCCAATAGAACATTACGGTTGCAAAATGTGGTGTTCTTAAAGATGAATGGCCACCCTTTTTGTAGTATTATCAATTAACAAATTTAACTCTTAAACATCTTGATAGTCCCGGAAAGAAACGTATATTTAAAAGCGCTGCAATTGTATGTAAAAATAAGCTTTATTTGCATGACGTAGATACTACTTTTACCACTGCGTGACTGTACGGGGAAATGAGTTGCACCAATATTGTACTTAAAGGGACACACGGCAATTTTGAAGTATTTGAAATTGGTGTCTCGATTTATATATCCAGGTTTTTTTTTACTTTGACCCTGGTGGCGTTTAAATAAATCAAATTTTAAGTATTCACTATTTTGTCGTATTATAATATAAGTTTTAATATATTATTGGTGAAATAATATCAAAAATTAATAATATGCAAAAACAAATGACTTTATACAATTCTTATAATTAACATTAATGATTGAACACATTCATTTTATGTAGAAATACTAACGGGACGCCGCTAGTTTTTAAAATATCAAGATTGCCATGTGTCCCTTTAAGACATATGGAAGAATAACGAAGTTTGAAATTATCAAACTGTTTTATCTTTTATTTAAATATATTCAAGCAGGTGTTAAAACAGGAAATCGAGGTGACAATGTTAATGCTAGATAATATACACCAAGATCGACTTATGTCATAGTCCGTGTCGGTATCCAAATATTTATCCCTATCTTCTCAGTGATCGTAACTTCTCGTGTATATCGATATGGAATACAATACCTGAACACATACGAAACTCTTATTACAAATCAATACTTTAATCCGCCCAAAATACCTATTTTCTATTTTTCTGGAATTCGTAGATTGTCTGTATTTCATGCACGGATAAGAAACAAATGCAGTAACCTGAAATATGTTTTGTTTATAAACAAAATCAAAGAAAACGCAACCTGTGAGAAGTGTTGGCATGAAAAGGAGGACGCCGAACATTATTTTATGCAATGTCCGTTTTATTTAAATGAACGACTTCGTCTTTTTCATGCTTCCCGTCCATTTCACCCGCTCAGCGTTCGTGTATTTTTATTTGGAAAAGATAGTTATACAGATAAAGATAATTTCACTATTTTTAATCACGTTCAAATATACATTAAAGATACTATACGATTTGATAACGACTAGACATTATATACACTGTTATGACAACCGCTCAGGGCAGGATCCTACAACCACAGCATCATCACTCATTCCTTCTTGTTTAGTCTTTCCTAGTACTTTATTCTACTTACTCCTCTCCATTTTTCTTCTTCTTTTGTTCATCGAAAAATGTATTTGAATATTTTATAGTTAATTGTATTGCCATCTTGTTAACTGTTCATTACAATATTGTTGGGACGGGCCTTTATTAATGTTGGAAGAACTTGTGGCCCAACCCTTTTGCTTGTATATAGAAGAAAAGCAATAAAATATGTTTACAGTAAGTAACTTCTAAGACTGCAAAACAGCAATTCCCCGCAAATAGAGTATAAACCTATATCGTTTCCGTCCCCATTGAAAATAGCAGTACGAATGCAATGCTAGCTGGATCAAGTTTCGTTACATGAAAACAGGACGCGGGACCCATCACTAGACTAGGTTTCGTATTTAAACTACCACTAAATCCCAATTATTTGTATACGATGGTATTTAAACTTATATTTCAGCATGTTTCGTATTTTTATAAATCCCTGACTGCCGACTGCTATCAAGTGGAGAAAAAATAAGAAAAAAATATCAAGTAGAAAAAAATTTATTGTTGTCGTCTCCAAGATTCGAACGCGTACAGCCATTCCCTTTATATATAGTTACAAATATGCACTTTGCCTCTACCGACAGCGCCACGAGCTGACTTATTTTAGGCCTTGATCCATAAAATTATTTGTTACCATCTCAAGGGACAAATTCTTACAAGTACCATGTTATTGAGTACCTTGTAGAGATGCAAAAAAAATTCTCTAAAAAAAACTGGAGCCAGAGGTCTACTATTTTGCTTCTGGTTATATAACAAATTCGTTCAAATCGTGACCCTGTGGTCAAATGTGGCCCGCTCCTGGGATCACAGTTTTACAAAGAGTTATATAGGAAAGTTCATAAAAATATTCTTCTCTGAAACTACATGAGCTAGAGGTTTAGCTGATACTATGCACGCAGCATAAGAGCATCGATCTCTACCAATTGTGTTTAAATAGTGATCCTATGGTCAAATATCACCCGGTCCAGGGGTCACACTTTTACACAAAGTTATGTAGTGACACACCTTCTTCTCTGAAACTACACGAGCTAGAGGTCTAATAAGCTGCATGTAACTTAAGATTATTGTCCTCTACTAAATTATTTAAATGGTGAACCTGGAATCAAGCTGGCCCGGTTCCGGGGGTCACACTATTACACTGAGATATATAGAAAACTCTACGAAAACATAATCTCTAAATTAAGCTAAAGCTATATAAAATTTCGTATGTATCATGAGCTTATGATCCTCTACCTAGTGTGCTCAAATAGTGACAAAGGGGTCTATATATGGCCATTAAGGGGATCACAGTTTTGCAGATTTATATAAAGAAATTGTTGTTGTTTCTTAAGAACATGAGAGTACTTTGAGAAAAGGCCAGTGGGTATGTTGTTTATGGCTTGAAATTGGACTTTTCATAAAATCACTTCAAATTTAGTTTTAAGCAAACTGCAATATATAAATAATGTGACTTTTGATAAGGTATTCTATTATAAAGACTTTACCATGTTCACAAATCGCAAATTGAATAAATCCACGAACTAAAATCACAAAGTAGACCACTGCATTTTCAACTCATGGTAAAAAAAAGAGAAAAGAATAATGCATTTTACAGTTAAACTGTTTAGTAATACGAATGTTCATTACGTGTAGTAGCACCTGTATGTCAGACATAACTATAAGAGTATACATCTGTAAATCTAACCGTGATTGCTAAATGTGAACACTCCCGATGAACTGTGTACCGATCCTTATCTGGAAGCATTTAAAAAAAGTGTTATCTTATATTTTATGCTATATATAGCTCTTGTAGTTTCAGCGAAAACTATTCATTTTGAGTGTTTTATACTCAACCCTGGCCTTTAAAACTAAAATTGAAGTGATTTTATGAAAAGTCCAATTTCAAGCCATAAGTGGAGAAAAAATAGCGTGGTCGCTAAATGTGAACTGTGTACCGATCCTTATCTGGAAGCATTTAAAAAAGTGTTATCTTATAGTGTATGCTATATTGTCGTATCAAGTTATAGTATTTAAATGAGATAAGTAGTATTTTTAATTATCTTTTAGTATCCCAAAGCCTTAATTGCCAAATTTATCAAAACAGCAATGAGAGGGGCATATATAAGGCTACATACATTAACTTGATTCTAACTTGCTAGATAAGATGACCGTTGTGAACCCAGCTTCTTGGATAAAACCTTAATAACGAATTAAAATTTTAGTTGTATGTATTTAATGCAGTCATCATGCTTGCGCGCATACAGCCTGTTGATACAGAGGATAGCACGGGAGGCTTGAAATCCAGAGGACACTGTTTTTTTGTGTGTTCTTGGGCAAGACACTTTCCCTTACCCTCGTCCTGAGGATGGGGACGTAAATCAGGCGGTCCCGTGTATCGCTTTTTGTTCTCCCACCACGTTAAAGAAACATAGGAGTCTGTTCGTTAGTAGGGCAGATTCCTTAACTCTCTCTCTCTCTCTCTCTCTCTCTCTCTCTCCATTGGTAATACACCCTGTTTAACATAATATTCATTGCATTTGCACTTGCGTGCGCAAAACTAGGGTTCATACTACTTGCACTTGCGGGCGCAAAAGTATGGTTGAGGCTTACTGACAGTCCCAATGCGTGGTATTCCAGTGTGGCAGCACTATAAAGAAACCATTGAGTTCGCTGCTTCAAGTAGACATATCATCACATCACACAACAACACACAGATAAAAGTCCAGACATTGTGCCTATAATCGTCGGGTAGGACGCCTGTCGTAGGTGGAGGGACTATAATCCTTAGAAATACACACACACACACACACACACACACTATTTTAAGATATATATCCTAAACAGGTGATATTGTAACAACTGCACCGTAACAACTGCACCAATACTAACAAATAGTTACCATGATAAGTACTTGGTGCGTGATCTGGTTATCACCCTGAAGATTCTTCTTCCTGGACAAGAATAGCATCACTGCTTATCCAGGCAGAAGGGTGAAATATTCCCCCGAATTCATTTTTATTTTGCCATGTTCAGTAAAGGTCTTCATCGTGAAGCTTGTATTATTTTAGGTGCTACTTCGGTGGTGAAAAAATAAATAAGTGTGGATCCAGCGAAAAATGGAGAGTTTACTAGAGAATTTGCAGCAACTCTGTAGTTCTGCAGGTGAAAATGTTCCAGGCACATTCTGCACTTTTCCATCTAGATGTAAATGGAGAGTGAGCCTGGAATGTTCGCGTGTTGGCGCCATATAACTGTTTTTGTGTTGGTGCGCCGTAAACCCCAATTCAATTCAATTCTTCTTCGTTAATTTATTTAGTAAAACAAAAATGGTTCGTGCAAATGCATACACTATTATTACATTTCATATGCAGAATTCGTCATTGTGATGTATGGGTGGTGTAATTCAGATGTTAAAATATTTATAATATACATCTATTGTAATTGAAAAGCGTTTAAAGATACATCTGATAAGAATTTACGTTCCAATTTGCGATGTTTGATTCATGTAATAATGTGTAATACATAATCCAAATGTTTAATGATATGAGCTATTGAACGTTTACTCCTAAAATAGACTAATTAATGCTATACAAAGCATTAAACCGCACATTTCCCTTATCTAGAATCCTTTGGACTGTTTGTGTCGTTTGTGCAATATATGTATATATCAGAACATGTTAATAATATTTATGTTGCAGTTACTTTGAAGGCGGCTTATACTTCCAGTTTGGCATGTGTCTCTACTTATCAGGCTTACCAAACACGTATATGCAATGTCATGAAATTCCCTGGTACTTAATTTCATTAATCTATCATAACAATCAATATTCATATTATGATATTATTTAAATTATCATAGAAAGGTTGTAAATTACTGATTCTTACAAGTTTATATATATAAAAAATATTGACTAAACTACAAATGTAAATCTATAAGTACAGTGACATCTTATTTAAAGCAAAATGGGGATTTTAAACAGAATTCAATGCTCAACAGAGCTTATTTACTGTTTATATAACTAAATGAATTGAACATTTAATTGCAGCTTTAAAAATTACCTTAATAATTATTCCAACAAGCATGCCATTCAACAATGAACATCAAAAACGTATATGAAAGCGCTACATTGATAACCTATTAATATTCGATTTTTTTATATAAGCTACCTGTTCCAGATTGCTATCATGGAAAAATATAATCTATATACATTGTTCTTTTCAAAAAGTGATGGTAGAATTTGTCCCTTGAGTTGGTAACAATATTGAAAATGTTGGCTCCTGGCTCAAGGCCTATTTGGGGTATGTCTAATTACAGGAAAATGTTAATAACATTTGGTGGGCTGTACCCTTTTGGGGACCAACTTTTAATTCACTCAATAAATCATATTGTTTTGGATCAAACTACAGGCTCCTCTTTCCATGTATCCTTATAAAACAGTATTACAAATGGATGCGCCTCCTGGTGGTGATTTAAATGTATGTAAAACAAAAACAAGGAATCCTGAACTGCTGGAACAACCCTCATATAACTAACCGCCAAGCGAGTCAGATTGCTATCTAACTACAGGTGCAAACGTTCCAGATCAGACGATGTCTCCCTTCATTTGGGATTTTACAGGCCAGTATGAATATAAATATAACACAACTGTCATGTAAAAGCCCGAGTGAGCAGGAGGGTTTCATTCCAGGGTTTCCAGTTGTGTAAACGTCCGAGTGAGCAGGAGGGTTTCATTCCAGTTGTGTAAACGTCCGATTGAGCAGTAGGGTTCCATTCCAGGGTTTCCAGTTGTGTAAACGTCCGGTCCGATTGAGCAGTAGGGTTCCATTCCAGGATTTCCAGTTGTGTAAACGTCCGAGTGAGCAGAAGGGTTCCATTCCGGGGTTTCCAGTTGTGTAAACGTACGAGTGAGCAGGAGGGTTTCATATTAGGGTTTCCGTTTGTGTAAACGTCCGAGTGAGCAGGAGGGTTCCATTCCAGGGTTTCCAATTGTGTAAATGTCCGAGTGAGCAGGAGGATTTCATACCAGGGTTTCCAGTTGTGTAAATGTCCGAGTGAGCATGAGGGTTTCATACCAGGGTTTCCAGTTGTGTAAACGTCCGAGTGAGCAGAAGGGTTCCATTCCGGGGTTTCCAGTTGTGTAAACGTCCGAGTGAGCAGGAGGGTTTCATACCAGGGTTTCCGGTTGTGTAAACGTCCGAGTGAGCAGGAGGGTTCCATTCCAGGGTTTCCAATTGTGTAAATGTCCGAGTGAACAGGAGGGTTTTATTCCAGGGTTTTCAGTTAACTCCCGAGTGGGAACGAGGGTTGTCCAGACATCTCCCGAGTGAGAAGGAGGGTTGTCCGGTAAACCTCCGAATAAGCAGGAGAGCTGTCCTCTCATGTCAACTCGCATGTTCTTGTTACAAAAGCCGTATATCCGTATCTCTCATGTTGCCATTATGTGACTCCATCAGCAGTGTAAGTTGAGAAATGTTTTGTATTTTGTTTTATTTTGAAAGCCTCTAGAAAGTGACGAATCTTCACATGTTATAAATAATACTGAACGACAGGAGACCAATCAGTGGGAATGTTTCAGGTTTTTTAGTCCGGTTTCATAAACCACATATGTCAACAACACGGATACAAAATACACCCATCTTATGTTAAAGGGACACACGGCAATTAAGATCAACCTCTCGAGCTATTAATCCAGTGTCATTTTGACTTTTTTACCTGTTTGCTTATACTTAGATACAATTTTGAGTTTTCAACTTTGCTTCGTTATTCAACAATAGGTTTAAAATATATCGTTAGTGAAATATAAGCAACAGTTAGTTATATGCAAAATTATTTTCTGTATACTATTCTTATAAATAATATTAATGATTAAACAAATGCAATGTATGTAGAAAAAGCTAACGGGACGCTGTGAGTTATTATAAAAACAACATATGTCCCTTTAAAGACCGTAAATAATAAATAGTTTCCAGATTAGATACTTTCTCTCTATTGGACGTTGTTTAACATCCCGTGTATTGTTCTGGTAGATACGTCATCTGGGTTAGGGCGATGTTGCGATAGGAAATTTTGGGGAAATATTTTCTCTCTCAAATTGACTGTTTACCTTTCTAGACTTATTTGTCAATATTGACCGTCTGTTTCCTCTGAAATAAAGAGTTTAAGAACATTAAGAGCATATAAGAAAACAAGTTTGTAAATTTAACTTGATGCCTTGTTGTCACGTCTTTAAATGTTTGATTGTATGTCATTTAATCTGTATATTACGTGTGGTGCTGATGGGTTGGGCTCTCCTTTTCTTTTTTCATGGAATTACTAGTTGTCCATTTTATAATTGTAATTATTCTTCGTAATGACATAAGCATCATGTAGGCATAACGTAATTAAAATATTGTCTTGATTTCAATAAAATACTAGTTTGTTACTTTGAAGACAACTTAATAATTGCACATAACATTGGTAACCCAATAGCACAGGACAGTTGGAGCTCGAATTGTAAGTGAGAAAGTGTCGATTCTTACGGATAGCTGGAGGTATACAATACTGGTTCCACCCAGGAATAAGTGGTTTGTCTGCGCCTCCACCATTAAAAAATCGACCGTCGTATATAGCCTAACATGTACTCTGAAATGACGTTAAACCACAAAAAAAACTCATACAGGACAGTAATATATAAATAATCTGTCATTGAGGCAGCCATATTGAATTGAATTGGAGGTTAAGATAATCAATGTTAGAGAAAACTAACCCGCCAAATAATAACAAAATTACACTACAGAAGTGTTTATCCAAACCCCTATCCAGGTGATCAATGTATATGTGTCGATTAAAAGTATAGTTTGTTTGCGGATTCTTAAAATACCCATGATTAGATATCCGCAGAATGAATTATGAGTTGGTAACTCTTTATTTGGCCCTCCAGTTTTGGGGTTTAGCCTGACTGGTTAAAGCCGTTCATATTGTATCTATATTGTATTCTCAAAATATGTAAGTTTTATATACACCTTGTCGTCAGGAGGTTTAGAAACGGTGTACATATGTTGTAAAATGTGCCTGTTGTTGTCGGGATAGGGACTTTAAAGGCCCGGCTTGAGTATAAAAACATATTGTCTGATCATTTTATCATTTTATAAATGATGGTACTCAGAGAGGATTAATCACAAATTTATAAATAGTTAAGCATTTTAAACTATAATTAAAATTTGGCATGTACATACACTTAACATCACTCTATACAGATATATCAAAATAATTATATAATGTATTTGTTTCTATACTTTCTAGAACAAATCTATTATTCCTGTCAAATTTTGATTTTTGGTGTATCAATTAATAGTAATAGCCTGTAAAAAAATAAGATCAGTGATTGATCAGAATTCTGAAACCCTTATCTTGAAGCAGACGAAATACTAATTGACTGCAGTTTATGCCTCATGTGTTTAGCGTTTACCGCGAGTTCTTTAAAAAAGTTTTAAGAACAAATTCTTTTAAACAGAACTTTGCACCAGGCGAGAACATCCGGTTGATTTTGATTAATTAACCCTATAAGTATATAGATCCCCCTATAAGTATATAGATCCCTATAAGTATATAGATCACGCTATAAGTATATAGAGCACCCTATAAGTATATAGATATAAGTATACAGATCACCCTATAAGTATATAAATATAAATATATAGACCACCCTACCTATAAGTATATAGATCACCCTACCTATACGTATATAGATCACCCTATAAGTATATAGATATAAGTATATAGATCACCCTATAAATATATAGATCACTGAAACTAGCTTACTATGACTAGAGATGTTGAATTAAATTGAATTAGATTTTATAGTCGCACCAACAGCTAAGGTCATTTGGCGACTTTTCCAGCTTTCATTGATGGAGGAAGACCCTATGTGCCTCTCCGGGCAATTATCGTGCACGGGCAGGCACCTGGGTAGAACCACCGACGTTCTGCAAGCCAGCTGGATAGCTTCCTCATATAAAGATTCCTAGGACGATAATCGAACCCACAGCGGTGAGGGAGAGATAGAACCCACAGCGGTGAGGGAGAGATCGAACCCACAGCGGTGAGGGAGAGATGTTGAAAGGATATGAAGAGAACACATTGAAGTAAGTACCTGTCTGACAGGCGCGTACCTGCCTATACGCAGATACGCAGCTGCACCTGCCTATACGCAGATACGCAGCTGTACCTGCCTATACGCAGATACGCAGCTGCACCTGCCTATACGCAGATACGCAGCTGTACCTGCCTATACGCAGATACGCAGCTGCGTAATGAAAATCTGAGAAGCAAAGCTTTTTTTAGCTGTATTGAAATTAATTTCAATTGCAAGAATCAAGATCGCGCCAGACTGTCTTGTGTAGTAAAAATACCAAAATCTCTAAGAAAAATCCGTATACTTTTGTTCATCATTTTGCTACCAAAATACGCCAAAACGCACAATTTGGCGTCTTTGTTTTAAAAAAAACATCCGGGCACTACCACGGTCAAACCCAATCTAGCGTAAAGGGTAAAAGCCTCCAGGTACGCGCCTGTCTGATATTAAATTTATTGAATATTTAATTTATTGTATTGTCAACTAACGATTTATTTATGATATTTAGCATTATATATATGTATGGATAATGAATGGGTTTTTAATTAGATAGTGTGCATAATATATGCGCGCAAGGTGAAGTGCAGACGTCAAATGACAGACGAAATAAGTGCACACGAATAACGTAACATGATAAGGCAAACGTCATACCATAGACACGGTTCTAATATAGAAATAACTGACACAATATAATTATGTATAATTAAACTGTGATAATGCATTTCTTAAGGTTTTAGTCGACTTATGAACAAATCAAAATGATAAAAGCATGTTAAATTATTTCCTGCGACTTATGAAACATGTATGCAGATTAACGTATGCGTATTATCTAAGACTGTTAAGAATACCATCCTTCGTAAAAAAAGCTTTATTCCATTCATTGATTTTTCTGCTTTTTTCAAAGCTAAAAGCTAAATATTTTAAGATGTTTTATAGATAAATAATTTAGGAAGGCAAATAATCTTCTCTTCTCGGTCGAGTAAGTGTAAAGTATACATGACTCGTTATAATACCTCTCACACTGTTTGGCCTCAGTTACTACATTTATAAATTAATATGTTTAAGGATTATTTAAAGCCATCTTTAATAAATAATAGTGCCTCAGGGACGATTTATAAGTTCAGTTTAATGTTCAGGATGCGTGCAAGTATGTACCAGTAATACTAATTAGTTTGTCTCTCCTTCTATCGAATATAGCGTGTCGTTGGGTTCGACATGAACGGGTATACGGCAATCTTAACGCTAAACAGTGTGTGGGTATTATAATAATAGTAATGATGATGATGATGATGATGATGGTGATGATGGTGATGATGATGATGATGATGATGGTGGTGGCGGCGGCGGCGGCGGTGATTGTGGTGGTGGTGGTGATGGTGGTGGTGAGGAGGAGGAGGAGGAGGAGGAGGAGGAGGATGTTGATGATGGGTAGGAGGTGGAGGAGGAGGAGGAGGATGGGGAGGAAGCGGAAGATGTTGATGATGAAGGAGGATGTTGATGATGGGTAGGAGGAGGAGGGAGAGGAGGGGTAGGAGGAGGAGGAGGAGGATAGATGTGCATTTGAATATACTGGGACATGATTTTAAGACTTGCTAGGTGGGTAAAAAGTATTTCGATAATTGATCCGAAATCGATCAAGGCTGGGGTCGCTCTTACGATCCCTGGATCACTTACTTATAAGTCATGGTAACCATTACCAGGTATCATCCTCGTGCTGTATAAGTTAAGTATTAAAAGGTAATTGCTGTAGTAGGTTTAAAGACCTCCAACGTATAGGCAATGTCTAATTTACTTTAAAGCAGCATGGACATAATTCAAATTGGAGCTTAACTGTTGTTTGCGTCGTTATTTTAACGTTTGCTTTTTATTTCTTTTTTCTAAATTAACGATACGCTGTATACTCAACAATTATTAATATAACATAGTAAACTGATTTAAACATTAATATAAATATATGAAATATTATTTGCAATAATTCAAATTGTGTGCGGAAAACCTAGCGCAACGCTTCGAGTATTTTAATAATCAAGATTGCAATGTGTTCCTTTAATAACACTGGGGTACTCTTTAATGTTCGTAGATCTGGCGGTCTTTTGTTTGACATGAAGTATGTGACCCTGTTAGAAATACGTTGTTTATGTTTTTTCTGTGTCTTTTTTTTTTTTAATCTAGATTTTTATTTAGTCACGAATTTGCAGTTTAAATACTGCATTTGCAACACCCTAGTGACCACAACGCGCTTCGTTTCCTGAAAGATTGTTGGACATTCTGGCCACATAACTCAGAAGGTTGATGCAACATATTGGTACTTTCCAATTCCCATAGAAACCTCAAGGTTGATTAACATGCCAGCCGGCCCCTTCCAGCCCCCACCCCACCCACATGGCCACATACTCGGTACTTTCCCGCCAGATAGTTATGAACATCGTCATACGACCACAAAGCGGTACTTTTCCCGCCAGATCGTTAATGTATTCCACCCACACACGAATTGTTGGAGTCAATAAAACGGTGTGTTACCTAGTGTCACGTGTTATTAATATTACCTCGGGTCATGCGTCTAGGTCATTCATTATTTGGGGATTTATTATATTTAATCCATGTCACCTTTGAAATCCACCACGACGCCGTCAATTAAACAAGCTTTTTTTCAATATTACCCATAATCCGCTTTCTAGACTTGCCAATAGGCTTAAACGTTCAACTTTAATCTCCAAATGTCCAAACATCGACTGTGAAAAAGTTGTTAAACCACTCCAAATTATTTTCTTTCTCTTGGATAGAGTCAAATATACAATAAATCGCAACTTATCGTCGATGCGTTTAAAACCAGATGTTTTAAGATCTTAGACACTGTTGGCGATGTTGTGTAAATAGGGTAATTGAGCGAGTTTGAATTATTCGTTTAACGATTAATCGCCACATCGTCTTAGTTTATTTACACCCCAAAAAACCCAACCCCAAGAGAGCGGACGATTGGTTACATAGGAATCTCCGTGCCCTATACTCTTACTATCGCATTGTTCCTATGGTTCCTAAAAGTACATGGAGGATAGATTCCAATGGTTCCTAAATGTGCTCGGAGGATAGACTCAAGTAAAACCCAGGACCGCCAAGCCGAACGTCCCCATCCGATAGAGATCGATAGACGCGGCTAAGGAAAAGTGTCTTATCCGAAACATACCAAAGAAATAATACCAGAGAAAAATAAACGCTTGTTGTAAGTGGTAAAAAGAGCTACAGACACGGTTTGTTCACGTGCAATCTGTAACCGCCTTAATGTTGCCAGGGTGTGAATTTGAAAGTTGCCTATGTGAAACGCATAGGGGGTGGGGGGATGCAGGGGGGAGATCTCATTGGGAATGGTGTCAACATCACCATATATGACATGCCTGGATATAACTTTGAGATCAATTTGTAGAAACGCGGGTGGGGGGGCATGAAAGTCAACCATTCAGAAAACATTACTTACTAGCTCTTTCATAGATGTATGGTGATAGGAGATTTGAACTGTGACTTTCTATTTGATCTGACATTTCCAGATTTCAGGGGCGGATCCAGGATTTCATGAAAAAAAAACACCTTGTGTGCCACTTGTTAGGTAGGTGTAAACATCTTTTTTGGGTTAACAAGCAGAAAAACCCTCCAACTTATTTTGCCATTGTTTAGTGGGGCGTAGGCCTTTTTATGGCAGGTGTAAACATACTTGGCCAGGTTTTAGGGGGAAGGGTGCCTCCGCCGCCCCTTCCCCCCCCCCCCCACACAAATATATACATGTATATATATTATAATAAATGTATGAAATGTAAAAATTCTAAAACCTGGAAAGAATAAAGAAAACAGAGAAATAATGTGATTAAAATAAAGAAACAATCATCAACATCTATTTCAGATCAAGATTTATTGGAAGTGCAGTGGCACATCCTCGGAATTCTGGAACACAATTGACCATTAACCCTTAGCCTGCTAAGGGTGACTACAATAGCCTTTGCGTCCATTGTAAACCCAGATCAGCCTGCGAGTAACTCGTTTCGTAACCGCTTTGTAACATAAATGGAATGGTCTAAATTTAAAGAAAGGACAGTCCATTATATATTCATAGCGGGCTAAGGGTTAATACATGTCCAAGAAATGAGTTAATGCTCAGCAAAATATTATTTTAAATGAAAACGACAAAATTGTACCAGAAACCTGATGTTGCAGTGATGTGTAATATTCTTTTTACTAATGTAGCAAAAGGTACTGGCGATGATTAGTTTATTAAAATAATCACTCCAGTCCAGTCTTAAGAAAATTTATTTTAAAAAATATATATTAAAGTTGACCAAAGTACTGTCTCTCAAATTATTGACAAATTTAATGTAAAGATAGCCACTGATGTCGATAACGTTTCTGTAAAGCAAAACAACATTTAGTTCCCCCTTTTACAAAACTGATAGGTATATCTATTTCAACTAGAATTTTCCAAACAGATTAAACGATACACAAGTAATCCCTCTTTTAAAAACAAATCAAATGGATAAAGCAAATTACAGACCAATTAGCTTTTTACCATTTGCTTCAAAAGATCTAAAAAGGTTTTATCTGAACACTTATTCCGATCATGTTTTGATAATTTCTTATGATCATTCAGATTAGAGCATGTCTAACAAAATACAATTCTAAGCATTTTACAACATTGGAAACATTGCAATAGACAAAAGCGAATGTTTAATGGCTATTCTAATGGACTATCCTAGTCTTTCAATTGCTTGCCCTAAGATATGTTGCTAAATAAATTATCATTATATGGACTCTGTTAAACATTGGTGTCCCTCTGGGATCTATTTTAGGCCCGTTACTTTTCATTCTATTTATTAATGATATATTTCACTTCATTTGATGAAGGTTTTTACAATTACGCTGACGATAATATATATTTAAATCCACATGCTCAGTCGAGTATTTTTTTGTAAGAACTCGAATAGCTATGCTGCCCTAATGAAATTTGAGGAATTCCAGGAATTCCTCAAATTGCAATCACTTTAAAGTTTGACTATTCCCGGAATGGCAAGAACTGTATGTGTATTATGTATGATCAAGGTAAGGAACTCCACTGTAATTGGACAGTGTGTAGCAGTTTTGATTTATTAATTAAAATACACGTATGTGCTCGTACTGTTTGTCATGCATGTTCTATAACAAACGTATTTCTTGTGTTTCATTGTGATATTTGTTTTCGTTTCTCATTAAATGGCCAGCTTAATGTGTATTGCCAATGATTTTGTCAACTTTTATAATTACGCTTCTTTTATTTAATCTCATGTGTATCATATAGTGTTGTGTCCCTTATATAGCATGTCCCGATGAATCATTATATCACAGACCTAATAACAATTATTAATATGTCTGTGATTATATGTACTACTCAAACATGTTATAACACTATAATATACATATAATGGCGTGTGTAACATGCAAAATTTGAGCATGTTACACACTAAATGTTTAGCTTTCTTTTTAATCTTATAATAATGGTTTCAGTGGAGCATGGTGTAAGGATGTCCTTGCCACTCAAAGATGAAATTATAAAAAATAAAAATAAAAATAATTAAAAACATTTAAAAAAATCTATAAAAAAATAATCGCCAACAATTTATCTTATCTGTATTTTTATTTAGATACATGTGTTTTGTAATGTCATATGTCTTAAAACAATTAAACAAGTTTATTAATTAAATGTTCGCAGGTTTTGTATAGTAATGTAAGTATTCTACTTGTTTAAATAGATTAGTTGGTCCAGCGTGTGTTGTAAGGTGCTGTCGACTCATAGTAAGGCTTATCTTATCTTAATGGTGAGTGAAATAAAACCTTTGGAACCTGATACCAGATTTTGGAACTGTATCCCAGATTTTATTAAAACGATCTCGTTTTAATTTCGAATCAATGAATACAAAATAACGTTCTTTGAAATTATTGAGCCCGATAAAAGGGTACTTAATGCAGCAGTCTAAATTTATTAGAGTCTACTACGAAACCATGATCAATATGTCGTTACATAATCGATGAGCTGCAATCGTTGACCGAGAACTGTTATAATCCTTCCATATACATATCTCAGCTCCTAAAGGTGTGCTAAGCACATCCTACCTGAGGTGAGATTTACAAAGAAAACGTCCATTGTCTACATCAATAGTACGCTATTGTGAAGCCATCGTAACCATAGTTACAGGGTTTCTTCGGAAAATGTTCGGCGTAATTTTACATGATAGAATCAAAAAGACAAAACATATCATGCATGAAAAACCCATTTATTAATGACCCATGAACATATTTACCTTAAGTGGTGTAGATCGATAGGCCATGTCCAAGGAAAAAAACATACAATGTGTTTTATAGAAGTACATGCTACAGGTCGATAGCACTTTACTTTAAAAATGCACAGCAAGCGGGCTTTAATGGTGTTACAAATAACTTAAGCGAAGATGACATTGTAACTACATTTGAACGGCTAATGGTAAACTATTAACTGGAGAGCTTTAGCCCGGTTTTGTAAGGAGAACCTTACTCTTCTCCTGATATCAGTGATTAATATATATGTACATATGAAACACAAATCTGTACATATGAAACACAAATGTAACCGTGTAACATATGAAACTATGTTTATACATATGAAACACAAATATGATCATGTAACATATGAAACAATGTATATACATATGGAACACAAATATGAACATCTAACATATGAAACGATATGCATATAAATCATGTAAAATATGAAACAATATTTATACATATGAAACACAAATGTTATCATGTAACATATGGAACAATGTATATATTTATGAAACATAAAGGTGCTCATGTAACATATGAAACAATGTATACACATATGAAGCACAAATGTGATTTTAAAAAATGAAACAATAATATGTATATATATGAAACACAAATAAGATCATGTACAATATGAAACAATGTAATATATATATGAAACACAAATGATATCATGTAACATATAAAACAATGTATATACATATGAAACACAAATGTTATATGTTGCATATGAAACAATGTATACACATATGAAACACAAATATGATATGTAACATATGAGACAATGTATATACATATGAAAAACAAATATTATATGAAATATATGAAACCATAAATATGTATATATATGAAACACAAATATGATATGTAGCATATGAAACAATGTATATACATATGACTCACAAATGCGATGTGTAACAATGAAACAATATATATGTATATATATATGAAACACTAATGAAATCAAGAATGTAACATGTGAAACAATATATATACATATGAAACACAAATATGATATGTAACACATGAAACAATAAATATGTATATACATGTATATTAAACCGAATTGGATCACGTAATATATGAAATAATACAATAGATATGAAACACAAATATGACAAGTAACATATGAAACAATAAATATGTATAAATATGAAACACAAACGAGATCATGTAATGTATGAAACAATATATATACATATGATACACAAATGTGATCAAGCAACGCATGAAACAATGTGTATACATATGAAACACGAATGGATTTGCATAAGAAATACTAAATGATCATGTAGCATACGAGACACAAATAGCATATGAACCAGTAACTATTAGTATGTAAAATATGAAACACAACTATATATATACATAAGAAACCCAGAATAAGCATGTAGCGTAAGAAACACAACTATATATATACATAAGAAACCCAGAATAAGCATGTAGCGTAAGAAACACAACTATATATATACATAAGAAACCCAGAATAAGCATGTAGCGTAAGAAACACAACTATATTCGTATGTACCTAAGAAACCCAAAATGAGTATGTAGCATATGGAATAAACACAAATACATATACATAAGAAACCCAAAATAAGTATGTATCCAAATTGATTGTGTAGCATATGAAACACATACATATAAGAAACCCACAACGAGTATGTAGCAAATGAAACCCAAATGTATGATCATGTAGCATATGAACACAGCATAAACATGTGAAACACAAATATACATATTATAAATACAAATACACACATAAAACGCAGATACAATCAATTTACAATCACCAGTAAGAGTGCACACCTGTAATCAACAATAAATTATTCAGCAAGCAAACACATATTGCAATTATTTAATAATTCAGATTAGCATGTTATGTGTAAATTGCATTTGAAATGACGTCATTTATAATTTAATATGCACACTGTCATCAATCAGTAAACTATACGACGTTATTGTTCATTAGCAGACTGTTAAATCACACAAGGAAATTAAATTAAGTATAACTGAACAATAAACAGTAATAAATAACGTATATAACTGCAAGGTACACACTATTTACTC
This sequence comes from Cyrtodaria siliqua, assembly GCA_037043455.1. Lineage (NCBI taxonomy): Eukaryota > Metazoa > Mollusca > Bivalvia > Adapedonta > Hiatellidae > Cyrtodaria > Cyrtodaria siliqua. The sequence continues at coordinate 30,312 of JAWPHD010018648.1, forward strand.
TAGATACTTCTGGTGTAGACAAGGGACATGCACTGGTGTGTATAATTATGAAATTACCTGTAAGACGATAAGGCAATACATGTGTGCTCTAACCTCTTCATACTTACTTTGAATTCAGTCCCCAAGGTATGAGCTTACCTATGAGAGGTTTGAGCTTACCTATGAGAGGGATGAGCTTACCTATGAGAGGGATGAGCTTACCTATGAGAGGGATGAGCTTACCTATGAGAGGGATGAGCTTACCGTATGAGCTTACCTATGAGAGGTATGAGCTTACATATGCGAGGTATGAGCTTACCTATGCGAGGTATGAGCTAACCTATGCGAGGGATGAGCTAACCTATGAGAGGTATGAGCTTACATATGCGAGGTATGAGCTTACCTATGCGAGGTATGAGCTTACCTATGCGAGGTATGAGCTAATCTATTAGAGGTATGAGCTTACCTATGAGAGGTATGAGCTTACCTATGCGAGGTATGAGCTTACCTATGAGAGGTATGAGCTTACCTATGAGAGGTATGAGCTTACCTATGAGAGGTATGAGCTAACCTATGAGAGGTATGAGCTTACCTATGAGAGGTATGAGCTAACCTATGAGAGATATGAGCTTACATATGCGAGGTATGAGCTTACCTATGAGAGGTATGAGCTAACCTATGAGAGGTATGAGCTTACCTATGAGAGGTATGAGCTTACCTATGAGAGGTATGAGCTTACCTATGAGAGGTATGAGCTTACCTATGAGAGGTATGAGCTAACCTATGAGAGGTATGAGCTAACCTATGAGAGGTATGAGCTTACCTATGAGAGGTATGAGCTTACATATGCGAGGTATGAGCTTACCTATGAGAGGTATGAGCTAACCTATGAGAGGTATGAGCTAACCTATGAGAGGTATGAGCTAACCTATGAGAGGTATGAGCTTACCTATGAGAGGTATGAGCTAACCTATGAGAGGTATGAGCTAACCTATGCGAGGTATGAGCTTACATATGCGAGGTATGAGCTTACCTATGAGAGGTATGAGCTAACCTATGAGAGGTATGAGCTTACCTATGAGAGGTATGAGCTTACCTATGAGAGGTATGAGCTAACCTATGCGAGGTATGAGCTTACCTACGAGAGTCTAAAATAGGAGTACACTGTTAAGCATCTTTATTTTGTTATCTTGCGAAAGAACTTACTTTTAAATGTATAACTGAATCTGAGAAGGGACCTAACAACAGAGTCAACAGAGATGCACGAAGAAACTCACGGCGCATGCTCGGCAGGGTCGATATTATTGGGGTTGCTTTTAATCATCGTGAACCAGACAGGCGTGTGAATTATTTTATTTCTATGTGTGCAACTATTTTAACAGCATGGTTACCTTACTCCAAAAACCTTTAAAAAAACAAGATCATGACAGAGAGTAAAACGTTAAAGGAAGCATACAGGCGAAGCTAAAGACCGGAAAAATAAACATGATGAAAATGAAAAGACAAATTGATAAAAACAAAAAATGATATCTATCATTCACATAGAATTATTCTCTGAAAAATAGAACACAATAACTAAAATCGGGGCGGGCGCTACCGTCTGTATGAAATGTGAACATATGGGTCACGATATATATGTCATGCCAAACACTTCACTTTTAAAATACCGTTATACTAACCTATAGACTACTGTCAGATATGCCCAGGGAGTTTCAGCACTATATTCTTTGATATTTATACTCATTTTGAAACTATATATATTTAGCAGAACAAATTATAGAAATGCAGATTTATTGTAACAGCACTCAACTGACATATCATGTATAACTAACATAAATGGAAATTGGCTCAAAATACAATCTTATTTAACTTCTACACTAGAAAGGGGCATCATCAGTTTACCCTTTCGGAAATTAAGCTGAAAAAAAGTACATAGTTATTACGAAATAAAGCTAAATATGTGTAAAAATAGTATGTGGAGAAAAAGTTCTTCCACTGTGTCAAAAGCCTTCTTACGATCGACAGAACAGGCCTTGTTATAATTACCATAAATAAATTCTTAATCAATATAAATTGTAACGTACGTATTTTTACCGATCTATTTTTTTCTTTAAAAGTATTACTTGGTTCAACAAACTTATCAAGGAAAGAAATGTAATGACAGTTCAGTGAAATACCTCTAAAGCTACTAGGAACTGAATCATTGCCACATTTCTAATTAATGGTTTTTCTAATTAATGTTTTTTTCTAATTAATGGTTTTATCATGTATTCACGACAAAGTAAGGGATAAGAGCCAAGTTCTACAATTGTTAAGTAGTAGACATACAGACATATTAACCGTATTTGAGATAACATTTGATCTTGCCATTATAATGTATCCAATACAGCACTCGTACCTTGTACATTTGATTATCTTAAGTCCAAGTATTATCTCCCCTGAAAGCTCGCGGACAAAAGAAAAAAGGCAATTTCTTTCTTTTCATTTTAGGCAATGTTTAATTTGAAAAACAGGATTTTGTTTGCTTTAATATACATCTGCAGTGTAAAAGATAGATGATACGAAAAATCCCATATTGGCCAAAGCATATATTTAGCTAGATAGTGTATGGATTTTGTGTTTTTCATAGTGGTCACATAAATATGAGCGAGAGGAAACAACTGGCTAACTTTTAGTAACTTATGCCTTTTATTACGGTCTTAGTAGCTATACTGAAGATATTAAACCAGCAACAACGTCTGCTACCCATTTCTAAAGAGCAAACGATGGAAAATGCTGTACAGTAAACCTTTGAAAAAACAGTTGTGGTGTCAGACTTGAAAGGTGTCGATTTAAAAACATTCTCCCGGTTTCTCATTCATGTTATTTTCATCAGGTTTTATATTATTTGAGGACTTAGAAAAAATAATCCGTGCAATTCTTCGTGGGGAAAATGACACATCTACATCTTTCCGATCAATTTCATCGGGTATTTATAAATATGTATATAGTATAGTAAATAGTAAAATATTTGTATGGAGTTTTACGTCATTTTCAACACATGCAAGGTTATATATGATAGTCGATTTTTTTATGGTGGAGGCAGACCATCCACTTTTCCTGGGTAGAACCAGTACTGTACACCTCCCGCTGGAATGGTAACAGTCTACAAATTAGACTATAAATAATAAATTTAGACAAATTAAAAAATAAAATAATACTCTGCATGAAAATTATTTTATTTCAAGCTCTGTTTCTCTCCATGGCTGAAATTAATGTTGAGATAAGACTATACAAGTCATAAGTGGAGATATTTGCCTCTTTCAGTGCTAAGGAAATTCTATAATGATAGGTTATAGTAAAAATGTTATAATATTAAGGACTAATGCCGGTCTAACCTCCCGCCATCCGCAAGAATCTAAATAGTAAAATAAAGCCAATAATTGTCTTATAATGCACTTTTTCTTTCATATAAGGTGTTTATATGATTTTGTGCACGAAAAATATGACTGTTGCAAAGTTGTTTAAATGTGTGTTTTGTGTGTTGTTGTTTTTTATTATGGGTTAGCATTGAGTTTACAATTATTGTGGTTTTAAAGCCAGTGCTAGGAGGCGTGAGAGCACCTTATATAACCTCTCATGAACGGATTCACCTCCGCTACTCTCTCTTGTTTGTGTATGTTACTTCTAAGCGATCCACTTTTCAGTATTTATTTTGTAATAAAACGCTGCTTATCAAAGCTAATTTGACTTTCCCCCGTCTTCTTATATGAGTGTATGCAATATGAACTATAAAAAACAGGCATATTTTAACATATTAACAGATATTAAACTCTTCAAAATTACTTACATGTCATTTATAGTATCAGTAACACGAAGCTAATATATAAATTTAGTCTCACATTGATTCAAATAAAATCAAACTTACCTTTAATAAAAAAAAATCCAATTGGGTTGTTAAGTAATGTACAATTTAATCCTAAACCATGAGAGAGGACACATTTAATTATTCATACACATATGAACTAATACATTTGCGTAGTTATCATATTCATATCCAACTCAAATGAATTCATGAATTTATCATATTTATCCGTCATATGATCATGTTAGATTATCCAACTGCCACGTGCATCCAAACCACTGGCTTAATGCATTATTATACCATTTTGTAGTACGCGGGTGTGGTGTACCACATTTTAAGTTTGTTATGTTTCCATCTCTGATGTCATACCTATATTTAGTGACGAATATAAGTAAGACGTAGCTTATTTCAAGGTGAGCATTTACCGTGAAGTTACAACTACAACTAAAACCGCTTAACGTTTTGATATCCATTATCGCCATGGAGTGAAAACGCAATATTTATATAACTGTCTGTCGTAGTTTCGTCCTGTCATTTCTCTCATTGATTTTTCCGTCTGCGTTAATGTCCCAATATTTACCCTCAAAAAGTTATTTCGAAATCTTGAATCCATAGGTACTACCAAACGACTTACCATGAGAAATTAAAAGTCATGACAGCATGGCCATCATGACTAACTGCGTAAATATCATGATATTATATTTAGACTGGTAACTGGGAAATGTTCCGCCTTCAAGTATAATAAATAATATCAGCCCATTTCTTTCTTACTGCACCCGCCAATAGGTAATCTCGTGTCATCTTAAGGTCGTGTGCAGCAGACGATATTATGTGTTCAGTTATCCAAATCCAACGATACAATACATGGAACTTTTTCGTTAGTAATACATTACGTCGCGTACTAATGTTGGTTTTATAGTATATAATTAAAACATTTAGTGTATCCTATTGTTCAATATATTTAAATTGTTAAAAAAAAATAAAATTGTTTTAGTGGTTTCTTTAAAAAAAAAAAAAAGCTTTGCATATCAATCAATTTTAAACACAGCTGTCTACCAAAATCGTTAATTGCTTAGGTAATTAGCGATCCGGCGTGGTTGTCAACAGTAGTCCATATCAGGTATACAGAATACGATGTACATTAAGTAATAGATAGAGTATGGTCTGATTGAGCTAGTTAATTTAAACATCGAGATGGGCGTAGCCCATCGGGGTGTTTAAATAAACCAACGAGATGAGACCATACTCTATTTGTTTTGTAGCATGTCCATTTCAGCTCCCTGCTATACTCTAATTGCCAATATCTGGTAGTTGTTACAAAGGGAATTTTCAGTGACCATGCTACAAATAGTCCTTCAAATAAAACAATGAAATCATCGGTACGGTTAAGTTAGTGTTGGTCAAGATGTCCACGAATAATTAATATAAAAAAAAACATTACACGGATATTATACTATTATTTCAGCAGCTCTAAAGTAAATGTATATATAACACGAGCACGTAGACTGTATTGGTTTCGTTAAGTTAAAAGAAGCAGTTATTATTAAAAACACTCCAAGAATAACCCCTCCCACACCCCACACCCCCACACCCCAATATAATATCTCTGCACATCTGCACATGCCCCACCCCACCCCACCTCCCCCAAATACAATATCTCTGCAAATGTCTGACATAGTTCCTATCCAAATATACACGGTGTTACAAGACACGTTCATGAAAGAATTCACCACATACAAATGCTCTAAAGATAATCTTCTTAACTTATACGATACACCATCATATGTTCAGCCATTATTAAATATCATATTAATTAAACGAATGCTGCAACTTTATTCCTCATGAGTTCAACCGTTTTAGAATCTCGTATGTACAACTCCTTTGATCTGCTGAATTCACAATCAGTTGTGTGTACTTAAGCCAGTACCCTTAATCGATGACAAACATCGTGAGAAACTAACTATGCCTGTCCCATAGATACAAAACAAACAAACTTAAAAATAAATATTACATTACGTTTATATACTATATATGTTTTGTTAAGTCAAAGCATTCAGTCGATTCAGACTACTTCACAGTAATATATGACTTGCACATTTACACACGTGGTACATGTCAACGAGTATACTCGCGTGTACGTGTAAGTGCATGCAATGTGCACGCAGTGTCATTTATGAGAGCATTGAAATACGTAATGATCCCGCTATTGGATTTATGTAAACATGAGAATAGATTAAATGTAGAACTCTGTAATTATTTATAAATTACGAAATACACTATAATAGTATATAAGTGTATCCCTAGTTCTACATTTACAACGTTTAATAGAAAATATGCTACGTATAGTCTTAGAGTACCATCTAGGAAGCGACAACAACGTGAATATTTGAAATAAGAAGTTTAATGAGATATCGTACTTAGAAACATTTAATAATTTCACGTGTTACATTTTACACTACATTTATTAATCGACATATATTTATCAATGCAAGTTCATAATGACCATCTTACATTTACCCAAACTACGTTTAATAATGCGCGTGTAATATTTTACACAAACTACATTTAATAATACATGTTTCCAGGGAGTAAGTATACTTACTCCAAGATGTTTTACTTTACACAAACTACGTTTAATAATGCACGTGTTACATCATTATTACCCAAACTACATTTAATAATGCGCGTGTAATATGTTGCACAAACTACATTTGATAAAGAACATGTTACATTTACATAAACTACATTTAATAATGCAGGTTGTAACATTTTAAACAAACTACAGTTATTAGCAATTGTACCATTTTGCAGGTAGATAGATAGATATTTTAATTGAATTAAACTTTATACAGTTTCTCATCATTACATACATAATTTGTTACTGGTTACACATATTTCTACACACTCACTTATAGTTTAATTTCCAATACATTTAATCATTAATTAATCACAGATTGTATCAGTCACACATTTTAATCAATAATCCAAGGATGTATATATAAAAAAAAAGGAATTGCATATAAAATGATTTATGTGAGGATGTACTTGAAATTTTTTAAGAAATAATATTTGGAATAGAACATCTGACTGTAAACGCCTCTGACAAATATTTACTTAAATTAAAAAAAAAAAAAAGTTCTTTCTTCTTTGCAGATTGAAGCAGTGTTACAAATTTAAACATATTTGGCATTTGTATGTAATATGTTCTGTATATATTTCTTTCTAATATCTTTATAAGCTGTACAAATTAAAACTAAGTGATATTCGTCTTCAATTTCAGTTGAATTACATATTCGACAAACTCTTTCATTTATTTCAATCCTGTGTCTTGCATAACGACGTGTCTCAATGCTTAAGCTATGTGAAGATAAACGTAATTTAGTAAAAACACTTACACAACTAGACTGCATCTACTACTTTTACTCGTAGTGCAACAGATATCAAACGCATGTGATACTTAATGAATCATTACTTCGACCATATTTTTGGCCAAACCGAATTTTGACAAATTCTTAAAATATTAGTGTCGATAATAGTAGTTGAATTTGAAATGGATTATACATTTAAATAGTCACTTATATTTTCAATATTCAATTTCATTTCATAAAAAAAAATCGTCTTGCTTCGAACTGAAAATGCACTTAAACGCAGGAAACCGTCTTGCTTCGAACTGAAAATGCATTTAAAAGCAGAAAATCGCATTTAGAAAACATATCGGATGTGAGTTCGGGCACGATGTACATGTCATCGGACCTCAAGATAAAGGGATTTGCCTCGGTTAAAGTTTAGAGCTGGCTAAGAACCTGCCTTATAAAACACGAGTTTAGTAAAAGTCTACTGGTGTATAGGCTGTAAGACGGTAAGCCTTTTAACACTACTTTTCAATAAAATCCTCCCTATAGTAAGGTAATGCGTAAGCGGTTTATAAGGGTCGGGGGTTAATCAAGGTTTAACACGGTATATTGTCAGTCTGAAACACGTACAGCATAGTTTATACACCCTACTATTCTCTTATTATTTAATAACAATGTTTTTTTAATTTTGAACAGAACATACTTTTAATGACTTGTACATGAAGTACATTCATAACATATTGAATTGAATTGGGGTTTTAAGGCGCACCAACACATAAAAAGGTTATATGGCGCCTAAAAGATATATACAACACTTACAACATACATATTTAAAACGCATTACGTGGTCCCGCCTTAATTCCATTAAGCGATAGGAAAGCGATGGGAAAGCGATGGGAAAGCTTATAAAAGCAGGATTTTATAACGGATATTTTGACAATAAAACATTTTGGAAAACATTTTTTACTGGAAAAAAATGCAATAACCTGTTTAAAACTACTTATTTTTTTTTTTAATTTTGCAATATGCAAACTTTTTAAGCCGAAATTAAGGTTTTATTTCATACCCCAGCCAACCCCGTTTTCGCTTCTTGGAGAAGGGGTTGGATGGGGTATGAACGTTAATACTCGGAACTCATAATGTTCACATGCAAGCTAGACGATTACTATACAGTCATGCATCAGCTTTACAGAGGATGAACTATAAAGTGTTCAAACATGCTTTATAGATATTCTATGTGACATCGCACATTTCAGACTTAATTAACAGCCAATTTAAAAGGAATCATTTTGATTTTAGTTTGCAATAATTCAATGAATTTAAACATACTGTGTCTATTACGATATTATTGTGCTATATGTGTCTTCCTTATTATATCATGAATATATTTGAAGAAGGAAAAACGGCTCCGAATGAAATCTGGCAGTATTTCTCGTGGCAT